>JAQFVV010012453.1:6509857-6738432 GCA_028023455.1 Epiperipatus broadwayi
TATTGTAATGGGATGGGGAAAGAGGGGTTTGATCTTGGGTGAATGAATAGAATGAACATGGGGTGAAGGCAAAATCAACATCACCACTGTCAATTTAAAATGAAATATTTACAAAAGTGTATATAAGTAATATATTTAATAATAAAATGAGATTATTGAGTCTCTGAGATCATTGAGAGATCAGCCAGCTACTAAAAAGAGCAACTAAAAGCATAATTATAAATTCAAACAGCATTATAAATAAATAAATATAAGTGCAAGTAAATATTAAGAGAACCATCCATCATCATTATTAATGGGAATAAACAAATCAGTCCAATAAATCAACAGTCAACCTTGTGACTGGATTGGAAATGGGTCTTCTTTAGACCAGGCTAACTATTGAGCCTTTGCCAGCTTGGACAATTATTTAACCATTAATTTGGAGGCACAAACTAAGTGCTCATCCATCAGAATACATACAAATCAAACAATAATGCTGGGACATTTAAAACATGCTGATCATCATCAATGCTCTGGCCACTTGTATTGCCAATTATAAACTTAACTCCTAATAAGGCTAAACTAAAATAAAATATAGTGCATGAGCTTTAAAGAGTATTCTCTTTTGTGCCAACCAGGATGATGATTGATCATCTCTGAATGCCCAAAGCACTAAATAATACACATTCCCATTTATATATTCATCCCGTGCTCCAATCTAGCTCAGAGAACACAAGCTCTATTACTGTATGTGACCAATAGATGATGAAAACCATTTTTAATAATTAAATAAGTTTATTAATAACAATAAAAAAAAGATATTTAAGATCTTATAGGATAAGGCTCTGATTTTGAAAAGTATACAAAATCATATACACAACTAAAGTTATTACATCAATTGCATTATTTCTTAATTAGTTTCTATAACGCATATATATATATATATATATATATATATGTTATAGATATATATATATATATATATATATATATATATATATATATCCATACACAGATGTGCATTTTATAATATATGATGAAGACATTTCAATTAAACATAAAATAATTATTACATTTGTGATTTACATAATTACTATTCAAAATTTAAATTATTACATTAATTTACATATATGTGCACACAGATGCACAATTTATAATATACAATTAATATTCACTAACAAAAAAAATGATTATAATTTTACATATATGAGTGTGCGTGTATATACGCACACTGGGTTTTACCTATTTAAACTTGTTACAATAATAATTTTTTTTTCATAATCCATTTGGAAAACATCTAAATTTCACACATTTGTGTATATAAACAAAATATAGATATAATTTAAAATTAGTTTCAATTTAAAAGTTCTCTCTTTTTTTTTAATAAACAAAAGATAATATCATTTTATAGAATAAAACAAAATATTTTTTTAAAATGTCTTTCTGCTTGATTAGTTAATGCTGATGAAGTAGGCAGGGTGAGGTAGGAAAAGTGAATACGTGAACAGCAGCTCCCCATACCATGATAAGTAGATAGCCAAGCATGGACTATCAAACACAAATGCTCCATGACATCATGAGAAAATACCTCATTTTTAAGCACTGCCCCTTCTAAGTACCCAGACAGATCATCCTCAAAGAGTAGTATCCAGAAAAAAAAATAAAAGGCACTGCACCAATGCTGCTCATCTCTGTGAAACTTAGGGGAATAAATAAGGTCTATTCATGAGACCAAGGCCTATTCATGAGGCCTGTATATATTTACCACTGGACTACTCTGGGAGCTCTAGGTCTAGACAGTGCCAAGCCTATACTTCTGAGCGTCATGAACACACCACATCCAGAAAGCCCAGCTCAACTATACACCCACCATAAACATAAAAAATACAAATTTATGCATCACTTTCAAAATGTCATTTTACTAAAGAAATTATTTAAAAATTTATTATTATATATAACTCTACACACTACAGATGTATATATGTTTATCTGGGCTTCTCTGCCTTTAGATAGTCAGCATATATATAATTATTTATTTAGCAAGCTGGTTCTTTGGTCCATTAGAAAAATATAATCCATGTTTGTTGTCATCATCAAGTAAAAGTATGCAATCCATGTAAAATCTTGATTTGTAGTTGGTCTCTTTCTATCTAGGATTATTCCAGGCAAGCGGCTGTCTTGGTTTGATAGATTTCAGGCTATGAATTTCAGCATAAAAAGTGGGTCATTTTTTCCATGTAAATTCAAACTCCTGCTAAAGAAAATAGTTTACTATCTTGCCTTCAGCTACATCAGGTTTTGGTAGCTATTCTGCAAATTCTATAGTCAGCTAAAACCAACTGCTGCATTTCATCAAGTTGCAGCAAAATATTGTAAGCAACCTTTCATCTGACCGTTCTTACAAAATTATTATCCAGACTATTCTCTTCAAAAATCACTCTCCAGACTAGAGCTAATTTTGTTATCAGCCCTTTTATAGAATCATCAGAGGTGATAACAACACCTTAATGGAAAACATAATTTTTATTTTTAGCTCTCTAATCCCTTTGAAAACATATATATGTTTTAATTAATTAAAAATTTTTGAAAACAATATTGTGTTCTTACATTTCACAGTCAGAATAATAATAATAATAATAATAATAATAATAATAATAATAATAATAATAATAATAATAATAATAATAATAATAATAATAATAATAATAATAATAATAATAATAATAATAATAATAATAATAATAATAATAATAATAATAATAATAATACAATATTTATATTTATTCAGATGTTTATTAAAATATCAATTTCATAAAGAAATTTTACTTTAAACCCAGAGTTATTTAACACTTTACTTATTATTATTTTCTTTTAGGAAATATGGAGAATTATCTACAAAAATTTATCCTGTGTTTATTTCTACTTTTCCTTTATTTTACACACACACATATATATATATGCACATCCACTATATTAGTGTGTGTGCTGTAATCCAACTGGTTACAATATATATATATATATATTGAAACAGATATACTGTTTCATGTATGTATTCAAAAGATCCCCCCCCACGTAAAAATATAATTTGGTCAAATTAAAAAAAAGAAAGACAACAAATACATTTAAATCTGCAATTAAAAAAAAAGTACAAATCTTTATTAAGATTCATCAATCTAAGAAAGAAAATCATTATTTTCTATAATTGGAAAAAATAATAATAAAGATAAATCATTATTGGTTTTATAGTTTTAAATTATGATATAAATAAAAGCTGGCATTTATTAAAAATATTACATTTTTAATTTTTGGAACAATGTTGTTGTAAAAAGTGTGATAATAGCTTGAGGCAGTCTTAATACATTGGAAGACATGGCTAATCCTTATGATCTCTTATCTATCCTGCCAAAAGTAGATTGTCCAATACTTTAGAAGAGAAAAGCACGCGGGCTTAAATGAAAGCTGTGCAACAAATAAGATACAGTGGGCTGAGCTGCTTAATCAATCCAGAGATCAGAATATAAATAGGAGTTGGAAGTTCAGAAGCGATTAAAAAAAAAGATTTTTACAGTGTATTTTAAAGAAGATTGTTTCGAAAATTTTTCAGAAAAAAGATTTTTAAGAGCAGCTAAAGAACTTGCATTCTTTAATTCATATTACCCTACTGTTGGATGTATACCAATATACACAATGGACTGCAAATAAAATATTTGTTGAATTAAGTGGAACTCTGAATTAGATGTAAAATATAAATTGTTAAAGAACTTGCATTCTTTAATTCATATTGCCCTACTATTGGATGTATACCAAGATACTCAATGGACTGTAAATAAAATATTTGTTGAATTAAGTGGAACTCTGAATTAAATCCTATCAGTTGTCTTCATTATTCTCTCTGTTGTTTTAATATATCACACTCCTCTCTGTGAACTAACTAAATGATTAAAGAGGTAAACTGTTAAAGAATTATTGAAAAAAGGACTTTATTATACTCTCAACAGATTAAGTTTTTTTTAGTCATATAAAAATGTTATTGGAAGTAGACCGAAGGGATACAAGGGACTGTCAATGAAATATTTTGTTTGGTGGACATTTATTTAAACCTGTTATTAAATAAAATTATTGTTACTTAAAATTAATTTTAGTTATCTAGTCGTTCAATTCTATTTTTTTTATTGCATCACTCATAATTCATTGCACTTGTTCACGAGAATTTCATGCCTCCTGAGCTATGTCTGGCATAAATAGACCTACGTAAGTCAGGTTGTAGTGAGATGGAATTCTAGTGGCACCGTTTGGAAAACCAAACACAGAAATGTCTAAATGCTTCCAGTATCTATGGTTCTACATCCTCTGATGAGCAGAAAATATTGTTGTAGGGGGGTTAACATCTGCATTGGGGAATTCCAATTGATAGTTCCTTCCTGCAACATGCTCATCAGGAAATTGTTACAACCGAGGTAATAAAGGGGTTGTATGGTGGTCCGGTTACAATATATATATATTATAATGATCCAGAATAATGGGAGACTTACCATATCTGCCATACGAGGGCACCATCTAGGCATTTGAACCTAGAAAAAATTATATAGTAGGCAGATACGTAAGTTTAAAAAAAAATTATATTGGTTGATTCCGGTTGTTAGCCCATTGACACTAGCTCAGTAGAACAGCAGAGATTTATATTTTATAAATTCTTATCTAAGAATAATTTTTAAAAAAGAATAAAATAAGCCACTGCCAGTAATCATACACACAAACATTTATTAACGCACATATAAATATAATTTAGCATTATTTTAGAATAACCTTTACTTTGGATTTTAACTTGATTTTAGAATTTAAATTTACATTTTAATTTTTATAATATTATAAGTTTACATTTTAATTAAGTTTGCACAGATGGATTTATGAAAGTTTGTTTTATAATGTTGAGTATAGATCGGTTACATAGATTACACGGTTAAAAACATTTCAAATAAACATAACCGATCAAAACAAGAAACCCACTGGCATTCATCATAAGATATCGCATAGACACCAATAACTTAAAAGACATCTGACATAAATACATCTTAGATACTCACCGTAAGGTATCAGTATTTACCGAATGTCTATATATTTTGATCAAATATGAAAACCAAAAACATAATTAACCGGTAACGAACCCATGCAAGCATCTATACCCAACTTAAATTTAATGCATTTTTATTTAGAGTGTCGAGTATGAATAGACTACATAGATTGCATTTGAAAAGAAAATATTCTATCCTTGTTTAACCTTAGGCCAAAAGTTTGCAATCAAACCAACTTTAATCCATCTGATATATCAATGTATTCAATGTAATATGACTACGACAGCACAAATAGGTTAAGAGAAGAAATTGCCTTTCGTCAGATAGGAATACTACATCTATCTAACGATAAGAGCAATAAAAAAAAACTCCATAAGGAGGAACTGTGGTCTCCATCTTATAATTCTTCCCATAGGCAAAATGAGTGTGTGTGGCATATAATAGCAATTCTGCCCATAGCGAATCTTGTACTACATCTACTAATTACACCAATATATCCAATCCATTGACCTAATTTAACTACAAAACAAATAACCTAAGATTACCCTCCCTTAATATAACTTTACAAATCTATATAGCCATTCACGCCTGACTTAAATTTAACATTTATATAATTTAAATTATCGCAAAACAAAAATCATAAATAAAACTTAAAGAACAAAAAAAAAATGGAAATGATTTTAAAAAGAAATACATCAAATAAAAAGAATTAATAATGAATTTAGTTTGGTCAGATAGGATTCTATTTCTATAAATTAAATACTAGGAAAGTTTACATTTTAAAGTTCTTAGTGTTTTCAAATTAATATTGTTCATTAGATTTTATAAAGTTCTTACGGTTTTAACAAGTCCGTAGTTTCTAATTTCTTGCAGTTGCTTGCTATTTGGAGCCAGCGTTAATTCCCTCGATGTCCTATGGTCCTCAATCTAGGAAAACGATGTGATTTCTCTTTCATTTTTTAATGAGATTGAAGGGATTGAAGAGTGCGTCTTTTCAATCCCTTCTCCTTCACTCCACACTAAAACATATCTGTCATCTCTTAATAATAACTAACTCAATCATTTCCAAACTTTTCCTTTTATATTAATTTTAAGGATTCAATTGACATTACGTCATCGATGTGATGGTCCTTTCGCTGAGGTCCGATTCCATTGCTTTTCTCTCCTATCTGACCATTGCTTATACATTTAAATGCCCAAGGCTAGTTTACATTGACTAATTAAAATAATCATTTCCATTTTTCAATAACATTAATTAATTTGTTTTCAAACTTAAAGATATATTTTTATCACTAAATCTTTTTTAAGTTTTTGCTTTTACAATACCTTTTCTATTTTTAATAAAGTTTTATTTTAATAATTTTTTTCATCTGTGCGATTTTATATAGATACGAGTTTAGTATAGAATTTTAATTTTCAATTTTTAATTCTTAAAAAAAAAGAAGTTTTATTTGCGAACTTTTATTTTTTTTCATGTTTACTAATAAAAAAACAATGTAACGTCGAATGTGCCCGTTACAATATATATATATATATTACCTAAAAAGAGAGATACATTATGAAATTTGAGGAAGCTTGCTATGAAAAATTATATTACAATAAAGAACAGAAAACAAAGTATCCCCTACAATTGCTACAACTTCTAACTGATTCAATATTTTAAATAAAGAAATGAGACGTATAAATAAATTTATGAAAAAGATATAAGCTGCCTGTAATGATAATCTATATCCTACAAAAAGGTAATGAAGAAAAAAAATATTGGTAAAGTTTTATACCCAATATCTAAATGACATAAAAAGAGTAGATGATACAAAGAATGAGCCAGTAATTGTGATATTTAAAGAAAGTGATAAAGAAGATATTATAAGTTGCAGACTTATCACTCTTTTATCAGTTATATACTATTTGTTTTATCAAGATAATAACAAACACTTCACATCGAATTTTGAATTTAATCAACCAAATGAACGAGCAGGATTTAAATATGATTTTAGTACAGTGGACCACATCCAAGTATAGAGAAAAGTTATAACCAGGATCTAATGAATAGGAGTCGCCATATACTTATGGATTAGCCAATTGCAAAATGTAGAAAATCTGAATCGTACCGAACCTTATTTTTACCTCATAGATAAGAAAAAAGATATCCATTTATTTGCCATTAATGATGACTAGTAGCTAAGACAGCTATATAAAAGGTGAAAAAGCTTTGGATAAAACGTTCAGTATTACTTGCTTAAGATTAGAAATTCCCCCTTGCTGATCACCGAAATAGACAGGTGTTTGCATTATTGTTGAATCATGAGGTTTTTTAAATAAATATATGCTTATATGCAAGTGTAAGAAGTTTTAATTACTCAATGTTATCAAATTTATATATTTGATTGTCGTGCTGGTTTGTAAATAGTTATTCTAGAAAATTATTTATTGTTTAAATGGATGTGTTAATATTCTGTCCATGTATATTTAAGTCTTATAATTATCAGTTTTAATGTGATGATAATAATAATAATAATAATAATAATAATAATAATAATGCACAAATAGTTTGTTACTTTCTCAGAGCGCTAGATTCTAAAAATTATGGTTTGCAGATTTTCGATGTAATCCCTAAAAATTAAACCGCTCAATTATTATTTTCATATTTCAACAATAATCTTTATTTATCTAACATAGTTATAAGAAAATTTATTATCATTATTATCATCATCATCATCATCATCACCACCACCATCATCATTATTATTATTGTCTAAAAGGCTAACACTAGATTACGGTGAAAGTTTTATCGTCTCATAATCATAGCAAATGGATTGTGTGAGCACTTGGAATATGTATGCTTCAAATATATTAATTAAAAAAGTCTATATCGTCATCATTATGATGATGATGATGATGATAATGATGATGATGATGATGATATGGGAGATGATGAGCCGACCAACTGAAGAGTGTTGGTTCAGCATAAAGTATGTCTATTGGAGATCATTTATTTTTTTCACATATATATGGTAATGTGTATCGGTTATATTAAATGGAGTGGAGGTATGTAGGAAGCTTAAAAGTCTGGGTTCAAATCCCTTTTAATTATATCTAGGTTAAGTATATACATTATATTTATATATCAATATTATTATTATGATTATTAAAAATTCGCCAAATTATTTCAATTAGCGACTTTATACTAGATTAATACTTAACAGCTTGCTGCTCAATATGCAAATTTAGTCAAATATTATGGCTATTCCGGTTTCATTATCATACGATATTTTTTTCAAACGAATATTAAAATCATATGATAACTGACTGGTTTTCTCTAAGGAACGAAAATGGCGTCCGGCGTTAATCAATCAACAATGGATATTAACACGCTTATTGCTAAACTAATTATAGCGTATGGATATACGAAAGACGAGTATTTTAAAGCTATGAGATATTATAAAAGTATGGAAAACAAAATTCCCCATATTAAAAACATTCATTTGGAGTTCTACGCCTTTTTGATAGCTGTTAAAGATATTACAGAGAAAGTTTCTTTATTTGAGAAAGCGTGTAAAGATTCACAATTATGGATAAATGAAAATGCATACGTACATATAGACGACGAAATTAGAACTTACCTTACTGTAAACGGTGTGTATAAGAATGTAGAGGAAACCTAATAGCGAAACAAAAAGGAGACGACCAATTATCAATGTTCATATAAGTATGATGTTATTTAGTATACTGCACTTTTATAACTAGCTTCGTAATTTTAAGTTTGCTAAATGTTCAGGAATAGAAAGCAAAAAAGGAAATACCATTTTTAATAACTTTCTTACATGTTTATTATGCTGTATAACACAATTTAAGGATTATTTAATTTTTTGGCATTTATTATTTTGATATAATCTATAGTCCCGTCTTGAGAATGTGCACGTCTGCCACATTTTAAAGAAAATCATCTAAAAGAAATACCAGAAAAGAAATTTTCAGCCTTCTAAAAATAAATGCTAAGAAGATTGTTTTATGTGTATCTAAATGATATGTTAGCAGATAAATGACTCTCTGTTTTGACTAACTGCGTACTGGTTAATTCATTAGCTATAATTTATAGTCTTTTGCAACAATTCTGTTTATATTTATTTATAAAAAATGTCCTTACGATTAAAAAAAAAAAAAAAAAAACCCAAATGGTATGATTTATTTATTAATTAGGGTTATTTATTTACTTTGATGAACACTGTGATTTATGCCAGTGTACGTTAAATTATGTCATTAAAAGACGAATGAAAAAAGGATCCTACATAGAAAACAAGTTTAAGGAAATAAGTATATTTGTTCGAAGAATAGTTAACTATTAATATTTATTTTGTATTTAGTATTAATTATATAAAAATAAAAATGCAACGGCCAATGATGTAGTAAAAGTTCAATTATCTCCCGGATCGATGACTCGAATTCAAATCGGAACTAAGTAAAACTAAAGAAAAACTAAGTTTAAACCAGGTTTAGAATATTCTTTCATGCAGCATAATCCCATTATTCATAATATAATACAAAAAAATCATGTAATCCCAAAAAATTATGCAATCTCTTAGAAATCAAATAAAGATAATAAAGATATTTAAATTTACTTTTTTAATTGTTTTAATTAATGAATCAAAAGAAAAGCTTAGTAATTGCTACATTTGAATTATAACAATAACTATTGCAAGCTATATTAAGTCATGTAACATCTGACTTTTTATTATTACTATCTTTAATTTAGTTTAAATCTTTTAAATTCAATTAATATTCAACTTCTTCCATTCTTATTTGAAAGATCTTAGTAACAATTTGTGTCATATTTGCACTTTCCTATTAGATATTAATCTGGCCTATTTAAAAAAAATATTATTTAAATTCAATTTTTGAAATGAATATAAGAATTAAAGTAGTTCTTGATCAAACCCATTAATCAAAATTAATCTAGGATAAGAATTATAGCAATAGTATTTAATAACTATTGATTCCTCAATCGTATAAAAGTAGCTGTGTATTAAATAGAATAAGTTATTTGTCTCAAAAATTATTATTTCCTTAGACTGAATTTTAATTGAGACATCTTAAAAGAATGAAAATATATCTTTAAATTCAAAATTACACTTATTATAATTAAAGTTTGGCATTTCTTCACCTGCGTTTATGAACGCAGTTTTTTGTTAGCCAATAAAAACACCTTTTGCTTTATCCTAACTATATTTTTACAACCTGTTTTATTTAAAAGAATGCCTTTTTTGTTTTAAATTAAATATTTTACAGTTATGTTGCACAAATAAACTCAGATATGTAAATAAATTAATGAAAAATTACAAATTTTCTTTCAGAAATATTAAAAGAATAAAACATGCTCTTAAAATGTTAAGCACAAATAATCTAACAATTAAACAGTCCGTTTTTGGATTACATACAACCAGTTAGGGCATTGTTGGTTAATTGTAAGAATCGAAATTGTATGATATGTGTATGAGGTATGTATGAAAGTAACATCTTCAGATTTTTTAAATTAATAATTTTAGTTCTAATTTATACACAAAAATGTGAATAATGAATAAGTTATCACTTCTCATTGGATGCCATTAAAAAGTGATGTTAAAACTACAATGATACTCTTTCCCCAGACATAAGATAGAGACTTTAAAAAATAAGAATTACTGTCTTATTTTCATACTCAAATGTACTTATATGAACCAGTCTTAAGTGTCTGAAAGTGAGAGCAGGAATATATAAATCATTGAGTTTAAATCCATGCCTTTCTTTAATAATCTTATTACCACTTATGAAATATTATAATTTACTTTGTGATAATATTAGGAGATGCTAAATTACATTACAATTAATAAATTTTACTAGTGCAGTGTTTATATTGTAATTATATAGAAGATAATCATCCTTTCTCATTGACACTGTTAAATAGTGATGTTAAAACTGCAACAATACTCTGGACACAGGTAGAGACTTTGATAAATTAATGCATTTATATGACCAAATCTTAAATGTCTAGAAGTGGCAGTCTGAATATATAAACCATTCACTTTAAACCCATTTCTTTTTTGAATAATCTTATTAGCACTTATATCACAATTTATTTTGTGCTAATATTAGATGTTAAATTATGTAATAATCAATAAATTTTACTAGCACTAATAAGATTATTGAAAAAGGATTTAAAGTGAAAGATTTCAATATTTAACATGGTAAGATGTTATCTTTATAAATATTATGCTTAAACCTAAACTTAAATTAAAAATATAATTATTATTACAATATTTAATATTTTTGCACAGTATATACACAGTAGTTTTATTGATTCATTGCTAATACATTTTAAGTTATGTTTTTTATTAATCCATTTAATTTGTGTTGATAACTGATCCAAATATGCTTTTAACACCCATATGCTAGTTAATAATCTCAGCCCTAAAAAATCGATGATAATCTTGCTTTTAAAAGTTTTCCAAAAGCAAACTTTCTTTTTAGAAATTTTGAAACCTTTGAGTTTCACTTTTATTGAAACTAAGAAATATATAAAATGCTTTTGAAAATAGTTGTATTTTTAAATTATATATCACCATCACTATATTGGTTAATATTATTATGTTTTTGAATATTTTTTTTTATTTGAATTTTATAAACCATTCAGCTTTCATTCTGGGTTCAATCCCATCAACCATGGTAAAATTTAACCGTTACAGTATTTGTGTAATCTTCAGGATGAATAAAATTGATGATAAAAGAAAAATATAATTTCAGCATTTTTATTATTAAAAAATACTTCCAGGTAATAAAAATAATAAATGAATTTTAAAACAATAAAAAATATTATAAAAAATAAAAAAGGCATACTTTTTTTCCCCAAAATAAACTTTATTTTCACACTATAAATCAAATATGGAAGGTTATACAGGAGTACAAATTTCAATCAAGTATAGTACAAATAGTTAGTCCACATTTACATAGGTGAACGTTTTGCATGCATAATTTACAAGGAATTGAAACATATTACACTAAATAAGAAATGGTTAACAAGATTAACCAAAATGGCATTGTATACTAATAACTTGTCAAGATCGTAGTCGCTCTTCAACTAAAGCTTCCAAAGATAACAATTCATACATTTCTGATTATAAAATAAATACATTTGTATTTCCAATCACCTAAGCTTAAACACTGCAAAAATAATATATTTCAAATATTAAATAAAAATTTATATTGTTTTTACAACCGTATTTTAAATTTACAAAAATATTTTGAAATTTTTTTAAAAAAGTACGTTTTTTTTACCTCCATGAATAATGTAAAAAATTACCAGAAATTTCAACTTGGCAATTATATATTTATAATTTTTTACTTATTCTTGCTATCTGAGGAGAGGGGGTCAACTATGGTTTTACTGGTATTAAAATAGAATTACTCAAAATAAAGTTGTAGACTGACTCAATGCTGCAATATCTTATTATCATTTTTGTTACTGAAGCGAAATGAGCACTTATAGCATATATGTGTGGAGATGGTAATCTTGGACAACTGATGATTGCTGGTTCAGCATGAAATACGTATATTGGTGATTATTTATCTTTTCAACATATATGTGTTCAAGTGTATCAGTGTCATGAGAAAGTATGGAGAGTGGTGGGTCGTGTGAAAGTCTGTGCTCATATACCCTATATATTACATATATAAACACAGGTATATAATAAGCCTGTGTGTTTCAGTTATTAAACGTTATTGTAATAACCCCAAAAATTGTTAAATCATGTGTCTAGCTAACAAATATATTAAAAAAGTCTCAGATATGTTTATGACTTATTAGTGGAAGATAAATATTCCCCCAACTTTTGATAATTAGCTTGAGAATCATTTTAATTTATTTGATAGCCCTTTTAATATAAATCAGAATTCAAAGATGGAATTCTAAATAAATTCAATAGTGCTATTTCATTTAGTAAATAAAATATTATATATCTACTACAACTAAATTGTTCGCAAGTCATTCAGTAAACGGGAAAATTTATTACAGAAAAGTAATATGAGAACCGACCACAATGTATGTTACATAAAAACTGGATGAGGCAAATTTTCCTACTGTTGCTTGATGATATTTCCAAAACACAATGGATAGATAGTATGCTTGATCGACAGATGATCTATTTTCCTATATGGAATGACAATTGGTCTACTATAGAAAGTCACATTCTTGAATTGGAATAGTGAAGGAAGTGAAAAGTTACAGGCATTCTAAAAATATTTTAAGATAAACTAATGAAAAAGTATATTCTCGTTTATGTTATTCACAAAATTTACTAGGTCTTTTTTTAAAATGCAGAGTAACATATATATTTTTTAATTTGGAAGCTGTGCTACATGGTTCAGTACAAGTATAGAGTGTTACATTTTTGAGCCCAAAAGGTATGTATCACTGCAACTTCTGTATCACTTTTAGTGTATAAATTTCTAATAAAATTCAAAGGCAGCAAGAAAACATGTTGTTAATAATTTTCCAAAAATGAAATGAAAATAGGATAAGCCTGTTTCGGAAATTAAAAGACCCCATCCTGACATCTTCAAAGAACAAAAAAAGTTGAATGGATACATGTGAACATACATATCATTCATGGTTTCGTTTACATATGCATAACTAAATTAATCTTTAACTTTCTATTTCCTGTTATACTATTTACATACGATTGCGCTGATGATTTACCATAATGGTTAAGAAGTGATCGTAGTGGCTATTTTGGTGATAAGGTCAATACTGAGACAGCTGTTTATATATATATATATATTGTACCGGGTTCAATCCGTATGTCTCAATTACTTACTCTGCCAATGGTTTATCTGTGTTTAAACCTAATTTATAATACATTTATAATCTTATTTAATTATAAATATTTGAGAACGAACCGGCACGTTAGAGCAAAATGGAGAATACTATTGATAGCAAAGCTGTCAATATTACCCATGATCAGACCAAGTTATGCAATGCATAACATGATCACATTTTCAGATTGTGGCCCACCTCGACTGCTAGATTCAAACCCCTGCTATCCAAACACTTTATTTGTTTCAGAGTAAACCCCAGGTGCCAGTTAGTTCAGAACTAACATGTTTGGACAGTAGGCCCATAATCCAGGGCTCGAAAAATCCCTTAACTAGCTCAGTCTATCTTAAATTCAATAACAAAATATAGTTTCAATTAATGGTGAAAAGAATTGACTGATAAATAAAGCTTTAATTTCAAAGAAAGAATTTATTTTAATTCACATTTATTAAACTAATTTTAAATATTTTATAAAGCTTATTTACTAATATAACACACACATTTTTAATTCATACACTATAATATCTTATGAGAAATCATTAAATATTATTTGAAATACAAAATACAATGAAATCACTATACACTAATGCATGAACACACACAACATTTTAAACACACATATAATAGTTCATCTATGTATGCTATAGAGTTCTTAAATTTGACTCTTGAGGCTTTACACATGCAATGGCTACTTTAAAAATAAGAAAAATGTTATTACCTAGGATTTTGAATGTGAATACTTCTTGCTGTTTGCTGCTTCTAATGAAGTATTTCTAACTGGTTAGATTTGAAATTTTCTTCTGGATATTTGATGCTGATTATTCCGAGGCATTTTCTTTAAGACAATCAAATATTGAGTGGCTTCAGGTTGTTACACAGGCATCACTTTTATTGGGTAGGTTGGCTGTTTTCATCAGACTTCAGGCTGGAGAGAGTCGTATGTTTTCCGAGGTTTTAACACTGCATTATTGATTCTGGATATATAATAAGCTGTCTGATATAATTCACTGATAGATTGTACTGAACTGTTATCTCAAATGTAACTAACTGTCCAATAAAAAATTGACTATTTATACATATGACGTGTTGTTATTTTGAAATCCTCCAGCTATATATCTGTTGTGAAATTTCTTTGATAATCTTTAATTATGTGTTTTTTGAAGATTGTTTAATTAGTAGCCATGCAAACATGTTGTTTTATATTTTTAATTAGTAGCCATTGCTGTGTTTGTTACATATATTTTTCCTTTATTTCATTTTAATATTTATTTTCATGTGTTTTCTTTCAGTATGATTTTAATACGCACACATATACGCATTATCATTTCTTTGTTTACTCTCGCACCTATATATTTTATTAACAAGCACACATTAATCTGTCATTTTCGTACCTGTATATTTTATTTTAATAAACTCAATTTTAGTTTTAAGATTCCCTTTTTTCTTTCTTTAACTCGAATGAAAAGAGATTTATATTTTTAAACTTTTAACTATTTATTTTAGCAAATAGTAATAAGAAAAAATTCTTTACTTCTTTTATGAAACTTTAACTTTTAATCTTACTTTTTCTTTGATGAAAGATTTTTATTTTAATAATTTTTAAACAAAATTATTATGTGTCAACACAATGTTGGTACAATATATATATATATATATATATATATATATATATATATATATATATATATATTGTAACAGGATGGGGGTATGGAAGGTTGGTGGAAAGTTGAATTGAACTGGGGTGATGGCAAATCATCATCACTCACAGTCCATTTGAGATTTAAAATATAAATAGTATAATAAAAGTAAAATATATTTAAGTGAACATGAGATTATAATCTCTGTGAACATTGATAGATCAGAAGCTAACTCAGAAGAGCAACTAAAAGCATAATTATAAATATTCAACCAGCATTATCAAAAGTCAAAGTATGAGTATTCAAGAGAAAAATAACCATCCATCATAATCAATGGGAATAAACCAATTAGTACAATAAAATATATAAATCAACAGTCAACCTTATGACTGGATTGAAAATGGGTCTTCTGTAGACCAGGCTAACTATTGAGCCTTTGCCAGCTTGGGCAATTATATAAACATAACTTAGATGCACCAGCTTAGTGCCCATCCATTAAAATACACAATAATCAGAAATAGAACAATAATGCTGGGACATTTAAAGCATGCTGATCTTCATCAATGCTCTGGCCACTAAAGTACTATTAATGTACTGGCCAACTATAAACTTAACTTTTAATAAGACTAAAGTAAAATAAAAGATAGTGCATGGGCTTTAAAGAGTATCTTCTTTTGCGCCAACCAGGATGATGATTGATCATCACTGGATGCCCAAAGCACTATGCGCATCCCCATTTATCTGTGTCCGAAATCTAGCTCAGAGAACATGGGCTCTATTACTGTATGTGACCAAGAGATGATGGAATACAATTTTTAACAATTAAATATAAGTTTATTAATAACAATAAAATAAATGATTAAGGTCTAATAAGGGTTTTGATTTTGAAAAGTATACAATACTAAAATTTATTACACTAATTTACAAGATTACTAAAAAATTCAAATTATTACACTAACAGTATTTCTTAATTAGTTTCTATAAACGTATATATATATCCGTACACAGACGTGCGTTTTATAATATATGATGAAAACATTTCAATTAACATAAAATAATTATTAAAAAAAAATGATTAAACTTTACATGTATATGCGCACAGACGCGCGATTTAGGTATATACAATTAATATTCACTAACAAAATGCTTAAATTTGCATATATGTCCTATTTAACAAGCATTGAGATATATATACGCACAGATTATTTATAAATTTAATTTTGTCAAACAATAAATAACAATAATTTCTACAATTACAAATTGCGTTTGAATATACATAAAATTTACATTTGTAATCAATGTTAAAAAAATATCACTTTATCAAGTTCTATTATAGATTTCTTTTATTCTTTTAAAAAAAAATATAGTTAATTTTCCAGAGGTTAGAAAGCTTTTATTTGGTTACCTCTTAACGAATTATCAATGTCTTTAAATTTAAAAATGTCCATCAAATAAATTATTGAAAAACAACTCACTTTTGTAAGCAAGTTTATCTGTGCTTCTCTTCGCATATGTAGACACAGCAGCATATGTATAACTACTTCTTTATTCAGCTGCTCTCTTGGGCAAGCTGTTTTTTGGTCATTCCAGGAAATTGTCATCATCAGGTAAAAGTACATAATTCAGGTATGGTTGGCTTCTTTTTTTCTTCTGTAGTCAGTTTCACTTATACTTGGAATTTGTAAACTTCAGGTCAGCAAGCTGTTTTTCCAGAACACTTTTAAGGCTATGAATTACAAAGAATCTTGACCCATTTTCCTCCATGTAAATTCAAATTCCACCAGTGAATTGTATAGCAGCCACTTCCTTGCATTCTTAAATCCTCATGGCAGTTCTCTTGATAATTATACTAGCCATCCTTGCAGCTAGCTTTACTATGGCCATTTTCTGCTACAGCTACCAACTCTTTCCAGATAGCTCTTCTGCTAACTCTTACAAAACTGCCAGACAAAATCACTCTCCAGACTAACTGATATATTTTTAATCAGTCTTTTATAAACTCATCTGAGGTGTTAACAACACTTTGATTAAAAACAGAGTTTTTATTTTTAGCTCTCTAATCCCTTTAAAAACATATATGTTTTAATTAATTAAAAAATTTTCAAAAACAAGTATTGTGTTTTTACATTTCATAATCAGAATAATAATAATAACAATACAATATTTATATTTATTAAGACCTTTTTAAAACATTAATTTCATAATGAAATTTGATTTTAAACCCAAAGTTATTTAACCCTTTACTTGTTATTATTTTATTTTAGTAAATGTAGAAAAATGTCTACTATATTTTTGTCTGTGTTTATTTCTAGTTTTCCTTTCAATTTTACATATATATTTATGCACACACACTATATTAGTGGGTCTATGTAATCCAACTGGTTACAATATATATATATGCAAATTATTAATCACTGTCTGTATTCCAATTATAATAAAATATATATAATTATTCAAAACAATACAATAATTAACACTCTCTTCAGAAGTTCTTCAGATTTGCTCATATAAAAAAAAAGAATTTGAGTCATAGGAATAAGAGGGATTCTTTTTATTCCGGCATAAATGCTATATCTTGGATTGAAGAGGAGAGTATTCATTTATTTAACACTCTCAAAGGCACATGCTCAATTAGCTTGAAAGGCTGATATTGGAATGAAATAATTAATACAGTAAAAAATATTTTAAAAACAAATATATACCACAATTTAATAGAAGTACTTTCAACTATCTATGTGGTCATTATCAACTAGATTCAAATTGTATTACAAAAAACCATTACAAATGTAAACAAAAAGAAATACATCATACATCAATTTTCCCACAATTCATTAATTTTTAAATTGGCAGCCTGTCTATTTATCAAATGTAGCTTTTCACTTTTTATTAACATAGCTTCTTTAATTTTGAGGTTATTATTATTTCTTTCAATACACAAAATCTTAACTTTATTAAAATCAAAATCAAAACCATAATTACATGTTATATTATGATAAAAAAATACTGAAGGTGATACATCATCATTACTAACATTCTCTTGTCTTGATTTTTGTACTTGTTTACATAACAACAAATGCTCCTCTGATCTTTTCTCCAATGTACATCAAGATTCACCTATATATGCCTTTCCACAAACACACAGCCATTTATATATTGCACAACTTTGATTTAAAATACTACATCTATTTTTTGAATTATTTATCAATCTATTTAAATTAGGAGTAGTATAAAATGCGACACAACATATATTTTTATATATGTTTTATAAATTTCACTTGTTCATTACAAATAAATGGTATTGATATCCAAGTATATTTCATTTTATCAATATCTATAGCATCTAAAATATTACTATAATTATTAAACTTAGTAACAATATTATAAATTAATTTATGATCATATCCAATATTTAACAAATCCATAATAAATATATTTATGTTACTTATTTGATCAGAACTATATTTACATAATTTATTATTCCTAAATAAAAATGATTTTAAACCAGATAATTTATGTACTATTGGCACATTTGAATACCAAGGAATATATCCTCTTTTTCACTATCTTTTATTACCATACAATAATCTAATTTATTTTTATTAGGAGTAACTTTAATACCTAAATATTGAATTGATATTTTTTCTTCAAAATATTTACTCCATTTTAAATCTTCTAAACTATTTAAATCATTAAATAACAAATTTATGACATCTAAACTTCCACAAACAAAAACATCATCAACATACTTGTAATAAATTTTAATACCTTGGTAATATATATTATCATTAAGAATTATATCTTCATATCTTGATACTACAAAACTACATATTTGTGAAACTACAGGAAGACTCATAGGCCAACCATCATCCATTTTATAATAATTTTCATTAAACATAGCATATATATTTTTATCAGTAAAATATAACACATCATTTACAAATTTTACTTTCTTATCATCAACTTTTTTTAACATCAAAGCATCTAATATAATTTTCGTAGATTTTAATCTATCTATAGAACCATACATCTCACATATATCAAATGTACAAATACTATCATTTTCATTAATATTAATATTATGAATTTTCTTTTCAAAATCAAACGATGAACTAATAGTATATTTTCCAAATCCAAGAACATCTTTTAATAATATTTCTATAAATCTACAAGTTTCATAGTAAAATGATTCACCAAAGTCAATCATTAATCTTAAAGGTTTATCTTGTTTATGTAGTTTAATATTCCAAAAAATCCTAGGACAAATTGCAGCAGATGGATAAAGACGATAATATGTATGAGCATCTATATATTTATGCTTTTTAGCTTTTTTTAAAATATCATCAACAAACTTTACACGTAAATTTTCAATGTTTATTTTTCCAACCTTTTTGAATTTGAGCTTTTCCATTTGAATTAAAACTTTATTGTAGTAATCAAGTTTTGGTGATAAGACATAATTAATGAATTGTGGGAAAATTAATGTATGACATATTTCTTTTTGTTTACATTTGTAATGGTTTTTTTTGTAATACAATTTGAATCTAGTTGATAATGATTACATAGATAGTTGAAAGTACTTCTATTAAATTGTGGTATATATTTGTTTTTAAAATATTTTTTACTGTATTAATTATTGTATTTTTTCAAATAATTATATATATATATATATATATATATATTCTAATGGCAGCAGAAAGGAGTTTGCTATTAACTGAAAGGAGACCATTTGATTCCTCTTGGAGGCCTTAAAGGAATGGAGTAGGGAAAATTCCTAATATCCAATCGATATGTTCTTCTCATTGCAGCTGTTATTACTCTGTGATTATTCATATAGTATTCGAACATGGATGGGCTGCTCACCAACATGCATTATCCAGAATGGTGAGTGTATAGGCTTTTTATCTCAGAGTTTACCCAAGAAACAACATGGTCTTTCTTTTCAGTTGCCTGATAAGGCAGAATGAATGTTTGTGTAAATGATAAATATTTTTCCAATATATAAAATTATGTCAGACAAAAATAAATCATGGTGCTTATTACCTGGAGGCTGTAAAGTCACCTACCAAGACAGCAGTTGGTGGCTGAAGGTGGAGGATGTGAAGAATTCTTTGATTGTGGACCCAGGGTGCCATTTGATGATGATTTTTTATTTAGGTACTTACAACTGCAGATTACTTTCAAGTGAAGGAAGATTGCAAAAATTAGAAATGTATAACATATTTTGTTTATCATAAATGTACCCTTGAAGGTTTTTGCAATGATATAGATTGCAGAGGCTTTTACTATATGGTGAAACTGAACTGAATTCAGACCCATATAGCTATATAGTTTGTTTGACTGGATTTGAAGATATTTACATATCTGAAAAATTCATGCTTTCAAGCTGAAAGAAAAGTATTTCATAGATGCTGATTAGTAGAGTTGGTGTTTAGATCTAGTTTCTATTCTTCCTACCCTTTACTGACATGAGCCAATTAGTTTGAAACCATGGTTTAAAGGTTGGAGACAATTTGAAAGAGATATTGAATTCTATCTTTCTCAGCATTTATGTAAACAAGCTTGATAGTGGGCTAATGGTAAAGCTCCATCTAGTGATCATAAAATGCAAGCTATAGCAAGTTATGAAATTTATAACTTGTTTTGTTTATCATATATATATATATTGTAACGGGAGATATATATATATATGCATTACATTTAAATTTTAATAGTAACTTTTTTTATCTAATACCGAATTAAAAAGAAACTGTCAAAATGCACAAATAACGAATTATTAATTTATTAATATGTTAGATTGATTTAAATATTAAAATAAGCTTTAAAAAATAAATAAATTATAGAATCGAAGCAAAGATTCTAATCTTTAAATAAAATATATAATAAAAAGCCTTTGATTTTAATAATAGCGAAGATTTTTTTAATTATAAAAAAATTACAAACAGATCCCTAAGGCAAAATCACAATTCAAGAAATGATTACGAAATAGATAAGAGTTCTTACCCAAAGATATGGACACAGACCTCAGTGGAAAAATTTACTTAGCCATAAACCCAAAATCTACTTGGCCACAAACTGAATTAACCAAAAAATATAAATAATGAAATATGTTTGATGAATCCATGCATTCCAGAGATAAGGTGCCTGGGGAGTATAAAAGGAAAAACCAAACCGATAGTTAGTTAGAGAGTTGGAGAATTAGAAAATTAAAATTTTAATTCAATTGTATTTGCTGAAAGTAGAAATAAAAATTTAAAAAGCTATTATTGCCATCACCCAAGATGTAATCAGCTCCATCGTGCTTCCTTCGGTATGGCCGGCAGAAGGCAACTTTCATCTCCATGGATCCCAGGATCGAACCACAGATCTCGTCTTCAGAAACCAGCATAAATGCTTCATACATCGTCATAAGTCTTCATAGATCTTCATCACAAAGGAATGAGCATGGATAAAGGAAAGTATAATTTATAAAAGATAAAATGAAATATAAACTGTTAAATTTAAAATCTTCGAACTTTATCTGTCTTTAAATGAATAATAGACTTTCTCTCTCAAGCAAACCTGAACTTTATTTCTATAAACTCTTATTTAAAGTCTTAAATGTAATCTCTTAAAAAAATGTATTGTATTTTTTTATATTTTTATTCATGCTTAATTAATATTTGTTTGTAATAGGGAAGGGGTTTGCGATTGCAAACTTAAATTTAAAAATAGAAACACCTCGTTATTTGTGCATTATTAAATTTAAAAGAAAAGTAGGTTATATAATATTTATAGTAAAACAATAAGTTAAAATATAAATGTTATCTTAAAATGATTTTAAAACCTTAATTAAACTAAAGATTTTTTGTTTTGAATTAAATTAATAAAATGATTTAAATGTTACTTGAGTATAGATGGCTGCTAGACTAGTTTAAATATATGTTAGTTTAAAGGGGTTTTGATTTCGGACTATTTGTTTTGTAGTTGTGTTAATGCTGGTGGAGAGATATATGGATGTTTATATCGATGTAATGTGAAGGGTGCTAGCACCTAGGGCAACGAGTCCACTGAATGCATGACCCCAAAGAGGTAGACATACCATTGAAATGGATGCAGATGTATTTCCTGCACCATTGACCCATTCCAGCTCTATGGATTGAGAAGATAAGTCGGCAAGATAAGACCGCTCTCTTATCCATATGTAGCATTTCTTTTTACTAGTTTATATGCATGTTTCCTTCACCTGATACAGATGCACATTCCTGTGGGATGGAGGCCATGTCTTCTCCAATAATATCACGCTGTTCAGACACACATTCCTGTCGACATGATTCTATGCTAACATGTTCACATTGCATTGGTTGCTGATATATATCTGAAAGCGAGTATTGGTGTGGCTGCGGATTTTTAGTCTGGAGTCAAGTGATTTGAAATTTTGTGAGTGCGTCTAGGTAGCTCATTTATACTCAACATTCTAAGATTAAAAACGAAGTTAAAACAAATAAAAATAATAGTAAATAATAATGAAACAAACAATTTTTTTTTTATATGATTATTTTTCAAGTTTTGTGTGTCGTCACACACACACACACACACACCATATATATATATATATATATATATAATTTTTCTGTTACTAATACTGACAGTGATTGCTTTTTATTATTATTTATTAAAGAAATATAGTTGATAAATGTTTTAAAACTCTGCTACTCCATGAACTAGTGACTTGGGCTGGCGGTCGCGGTCTTAACAGCTCGTATCTGTCGACTTTATAAATTTTCTAGGTTCAAAGTAGCCTAATGGCACTCTGTCAGCAGATGCGGTAAGACTGGAATATTTCATCATCATCCCCGACCATTATAATATATATATGTGTGTGTGTAATCCTATTTAGCATAAATATTCCAGTTAAACTCATGTTACAATTTTAATTTTAATGGGGTTATCAGAATGAGTAGATAGATATTCTGCCATTCTCAGATAATTTTATATTATTGTATTTGCTAAACGTTTCACAAGTTAACTTATGCTTAGTAATTTTTATCTTTGGAGATTTAAATATCTCAGTCTTAGCTTATTTATATGTGGGATATTTCACTGTTTTATTTTAAATCAGCCAAAGAGGTTTATCTGAGGGTTTCCATCCATTTGTTTTATATATGCTACATCAATAATCACTGCAAATACTTTTATATATGCACTGAGAATTAATATTCTCACATTTGATTTGCAATCTTTTAAATGTCCACTAGTCACTATATTTTTAGTATTTAATATTTTATTATGTGCCCATTGTACCTTTGCCTAGAATTTTTATATGCATTTAATTTTTAAGTAATTCTTATATTAGTCAGTTGACTTAGTTTGCATTGTTGGTTCTGACATTGAGGATAAATGTTGTATTTTTAAAATTCTTAGTGATAACTTAGTAAGTTCATGTGAAATCTGTATCTTATTATTAGTTTAGTATTTGTTAGCCTCATAGCACTAGGCTTTGTTAATTATTGTGAGCATGCTTAATGGAGTAGACAAGGTCCTCCATCCTTATTGTATTGCTTTTCCATGAGGTGATAGTGCTTGTTCCCATTGAGGGTTATTGTATTCCATATATTTGTATTTTTAGTGATGATTATCAAATATTTTTGAAGTACTTGAATCCCATGAAGAGGATCATACTTTCCTGGTGTGTCTTTCCTGATGCGCTGAGACAAGGTCCAGACATCCTCTTTTTTTGCCTCAAAGATAGGTATTTTTGGAAGCCACCACATTCTTATTCTGCTCTGTGGAGCATATATGTACTTATTTTGGCCTATCAGTTGAAGCTGGAAATGTAGTACATATTCCTGCTTCACCTAGTGCCAATGTCATCAGCACTAGTGTGGGTTTGAACCCCATCCTTATTAACTGACACCCATCTCATATTAGGTGGTAGTATATTTTAAGCAATATTATAATCTTTTATAATTCATCAATCTTATTTTATAATTAAAACTAACCTTTTTATATTAGTTTTTTATTTTATATTTGTAAAGATGTATACTATGTTTATTTTATTAAATTGGCATTTATATGTAATTGAATCCTAGATATCTATAAAATGTTACAAATATTTCAAATTCTTTATTAAAGTTCATTTTCTTCAATTAATTAGTGGGTAACATTTTATATTTATCTTTTAATCAATGTACACTTGAGAATCAAGTATTTAAACAATGTAATATTTTTAAGAAATATTTTGTAAATTTCTGCTTAAGTTTATGTCAAATATGTTTGAAAGTCATTGTACCAAATTCCTAAAAATTTTCTGAATAAAATCTACATTTTTATTAATCTAAACCATAATTGAATAGATTTTGTTAGTACAATGACTGATAAACTTAATATGCTTGTTGTTGTTGTTTTTTTAATTAGAAAATCAACCCTTGGGCATGTTCATGCAGAGTTAGAGATTTTCCCTCCAAAGTGGCACCAACCTCACAGAACTGCTGAGAGCAGTTACAATTGGTAGAGGTCAGTGTAGATTTAATCCTTTAGATAAGACCAGAACACATAAATATTGGAAAATTTGATTAGGGATTAATTATTATTAAGTTTACTGAAGAGAAGTGATTAATCTTTATATATATATATCGTGCCTAAAGAAATGACGGGGTGAAAAGATCGGTCGTTTGCTTCTCAGAGGTCTGTTCCACCAGCCCATCCATGCCTTTCCAGCACTTTAAACATCTAGCCAGCGACTGTCTGTGTCAAGGAAGCCTGAAATGATCTGACTGTATTAACTGCCTGTACTAACTGATTGATTCTGAGGTAACGTCCAATTCACTGCAAACCATTGATTTTATTTTACTTGTTTTCAAAATCTATATTAATTTATATTTTATATCTGTGTAATGTTTATACGGCTTGGTTTAAAATGCGTCTTTTAAATTTATTCAATTTAAAATATCAATTCTTATAAAATCTTACATTATTTTGATGTAGCAAATTAAATTAATTTTTTGTCGGTTTGTTTAGATTAATCGACTTACTGAAATGGCCAACTACAAAATTCAATGAGCTATTAACTTTAAATCCTTCCCCTGTTATTTTTTTTAATTTAAAAATCATTACAAGAAGACTTCCTTCCATAAATTAATTAATAGAAAGCTCATTTAGTTTTGTACCTCATATATATATATATATTTATTTGAATGATTGAAATTATTTTAAAAGTATCTTACTATTACCTCCAATTTAAAATAGCCCTGTAATTATTTCTGAAAGAATAAATAATTTTAGTGAATCAATTAAGTAAAATTTATCATAGAATTTTATCAATCTATATATTTCATACATATATTTTATTTTTCAGAAAATATTAAAATTATATATGCTTTACAATTTATTAGTTTGATATTTAATGCCCGTCTATGTTAATTAAAAACAGTCTTATTTTGTAATCTTTTATAAATTATTTAAGAACTTATTAATAAATGAAATATTTGTGAAGTGTGGTAAACAATTTATATTTTAGTTAACTCTTTTTTCTTTATTTATATATTATATTTATGATTCATTCATTAGTGGACTAAGGTTTGTGGGGACTTTCTATCGACGTCAGGGAACTGATTATTTTAATCAGGAATTCATTTATTAATTTTGCTAGTGATACATTATCTATATATATGTCTAAGGCATTATGTATTTATAGCTACAACCATTCATTTAGTATTAGTATTTTGCTTTGCTACTTACTCACCAGCCCTTCGGAAATTTATCTTTGACCAGTCCGGTCTTTCACACTCCCTCAAAGTAGACGTAGTTCATACGAAGGTATCTTTTTGGGCATTGCCATTTAAAATGTGTATGGAAGCCCAGCACATCAAAATATTTTATTATTATTCAGAGACATGCTTTGGCTAAAGGGCCAACATTTCTCTTATCTACCTGTACATATCAGGAATTTCCTTTAGCAAAGCCACCTCATTTATGTTTGTTGTAATCTATAATAGCATATTGCCTTCTTCATCATTTTATATCTTTATTTAGCTAACCTGAAATGCTCTCTGCCACGATAGCACGTCCTTCACAAACAAATTTCGTAATTAATTAAATCTGACTGTATAATTGTCAATTATCTATTTAAGAACTATTTTGCTTCCCACACTCATTATATACGAATGATTTTAAATGTAATAATGTTTTAAATGCCCATCTTTCATATTTTGTAATATATATATATATATATATATATATATATAAAACAGATTTATTTGTAATATCTTATTTTATTGCTGTTTGGTTTTGGCCGACCAATTAACAAACTTTTACATTGTTTGTCAAAGCCACATCAAAATGAATTAAAGAAAATAACCAAGTTATATAAACAAAGACTACTTATTTTGTACTAAATTCCTTAATAAATTCATATAGTATTGTTATTTAAATAAGCTTAGTTTGTCATCACTCCCAATCTCTAAGGTTAATTACTCTATTTATTTAAGTATTTTTTTGATTTAAATTCACTTCTTTATAATGTTGACAGAAAGAATTATCATTATTATGGTTCAAACCATTAGTAATCGATCAAATCATATCTGTACTGTTCTGCAATCGTCAGAACTCATTAAATGATTGATTTTTCATATAAATCCTTTTATTATTTTGAGTCTCTATGTAAACCATGACCTCCAGCTGGGACAGAATAAAACAAAGCACTCCTAGTGTCATCACAAACGTCATCCATTAGTCAGAGAGGCAATAATTTAGGCAAATAGGTTAAGATTCATCCTTGTCCTGACATATGTATCTTGTGCATGGTTGGATTCAAGGTACTTTTGCTTGGATTATTGGTCTTGTTGAATGAATACACAATTTTGACTGGCACACAGTCATGATGGATAAATGCTAGTTTCACCACAGTAGGTGATGTTGTTTTTGTTTTTAGATATGTGATCACAAGATATGTTTGTTTGAGGATCTTTGCTTTTTCAGGTTGTGTTAGCTAGTTTAATGCTTATAGGTATATCGATGTCTGAATTGTATTATGATAGTTTATCATCCACACATCAAACAACAGTAATTTATATTTATTTTTAAGTATGTAAATTATGCATATGGTATAAGTGGCAATTCACACATACTAAGTTTAATATGTTCATCCAGAATTTTTCCCGCTGGATTTGTAAGTCTTTTAAATTGTAAGTTTATACATTTAGTGTAATAATTTTATGTGGACAGAATTTATTTAAAAGGTGTATAAATTACGTCTGATGAGTGAAAGCCCCATACATCTAATCTAGTTTAAAGTTAGCTAGCAATTTTACTTAAAGGCATCACTAGCTATAATATTAATAATGTTGATGTAACTAGTGGTAATTTTTAAAATACATGCTGTATATGCTTATCCCAGCTTAGCATTTACTTAGCTTAGGGAAGTAAATATAAACCTATTATTGTGTTATTCTGATTGTTAGATGACACTACAGTATTATTAGATATGCCAATAAAAATAGAATTATGCTTGTTAAACTTAGACTATTGTAATTGAAGTATAAAGATTTGGAATCTCTAATTGTTAAAAGAGATTAGAATTTGATATCAGATAGCCTCTGCTTGCTCTTGTATGTATGTATTTATTTTTATTATTCTGTTTGTCAAAATAAACAGTTTTAAAAGAGCTAAAGAGAAATTCTCAGTAACTTCAGCCAGATAAGTTGTTTTAATTTTGTAAATCCAAATAAAGTATGAAGGTCAAAATGTTTTTCTTTTAAATAGACTCCAGTGCTATCTTGGCAATGTTTATTCTAGTAATTTTGTATGTAAATATTTTCTTTATATTGTTATTAATAAACCATACTATTATTATTATTTTAAAAAGTTTTGTTTCTGTTTGTTTTACTTTTATATGAAAAATATTATTGTCTTGAGTTCCAAAGTTCATAAAAATATCATAAAGTTTATAAATATACTTTGATACTGGTTTAAATTATAAAGCCATGCTAATCTAAGTGATTTTCAGATTGAATCACAGTAACAGATAATTACATTATATCAGCTACTTATTTGAATGCTCATTTAAAAGTTGATTTTTAAGTTATCATTATATCTTCCCAGACTGAAGAATATGCAATGAGATAAATCATATTAGTGTTTCAAAAGAGTATTTACTATTACTTTAAAAGCTGCACATTATCTTACATTATCTTTCATCATCTTATATGTTTAAAGAATTATAATCCATCTGCATTTATGGTTCTTAGTAGGTTGTCTGTGAGTATGGGGTAAGGCATAAAAAGTACCCTTGTCCTTTTCCTTGCTTGAGTGATGTCTAGGGTAATAGGCCATTATTAATTTAAATTTAGATTGATTCATCAAATCTTTGGATTAATATTTGTTTTGTTTATTACTCCATGATTGAACATCAAGATAATTATTTTATGGTCAGCCAAGATATCATCCCCTGTTTATTTATCCTAGCAATTATTTAGTAGGCAAATTAAACTTTTATTTTGCACAAGAGGATTAGTTTTAATATCCCTGAGAGTGTTTATTCTTGTTGCCTTAATAGTTATAATTTAGTGAGATTATCCATCCAAAGTATCATTTATTCTTATTCTGAGTGTATGATCTGATGGTAGGCCGATTCTGATAACTTTTAACTAATGATTTAAATTATCTTTTCTATTATTTAGTGATAGATTATTAAGATTCCATAATAGTTATATTTGCATTGGTATTGGATTTGGTCTCTATCCGATTATACATCTCTGGATCATCATTCTTTCTTAAATTTATTGTAACCCCACTGAGCCCAGTCATTAGGAGTCTCTAATAATATATTTCATCTCTAGTTTATCTTCATCTCTCTCTCTTCATCATTATCTCCTATCTCTCTCTTTCTTTATCGTCATCTCCCTCTTCTCATCTTCTTCTCATCTTTTGCCTTCCTCATTCAGTCTATTTCTCTTTCTTTCTTTTCTTTTCCATCACCCACTTTCTTTTTCATTAGGTTACAATATATATATATATATAAACATAGTTCAATGGATATATAAACAAATGAAGTAAATAACCCATACCTTATAAATATGTAATCTATTATTATTATGTGTTTATGACTCTATAGAAATGTTATGTTATTCTTATTCTATTAATTAATTAAAATTGTTGCTATTATTAATAATTTTGTGGCTTGTTTATTTGTTATCCAAATTCCAAGTAATTATTTTATTTTGTCATATAATAATAATATGGAGAGGATAATGGTCAGGAGCTATGGCTGGATCTGCATAAAAGCATGTTTTTTATGTATGCCTAGTCTGCTTGTTATCTGTAACTATTATAAATTAGTTAATTAAAAGTAAAAATTGTCTGGTCACTCTACCACATATGCAGTCATCCATTAGATATTCATAATTACCCTATACTGATTTCATTCAAAAACATCATATGCTTATTATTATATATTGATTACCAATTAACTTTTTTTGTTCAATCAGTAATTACCATTGCAATATATATATATGTTCACTAGATGGAGCTTATCACTAGCTCCAAACAAGCTTTAATAATAAGTGCCAACAGAGAAAGAATTCAAAATCCATATCGGACTATCCTTATCTCCAGACCAATTGGTTTCGAGCTTAATGGCTCACCTCAGTGAAGAGTTAGAATTTTAGAAACTAGATCTAAAACTCCAACTCAGAGCACTTATTTAATAGGTTACTATCAGTTTGAAAACTCGAATTTTTTAGAAACATAAATTTCTTCAAATCTAGCTTTACAAACCAGATAGCTTTATGGGACTGAACTCAGTTCAGTTTCACCATATATTAATAGCTAAAGCAATATTACATTGCAAAAGCTTTCTACACTTACAGTAATTAATAAAACAAGTCACAAATTGTCCAAACTGATAGTAACATATTAAATTAGTGCTCCGAGTTGGAGTTTTAGATCTAGTTTCTGAAATCCTAACTCTTCACTGAGATGAGCCATTAAGATCAAACCCAATTGGTCTGGAGATGAGGATAGTATGATGAGAGATTTTGAATTCTTTCTCTGTTGGCACTTATTATTAAAGCTTGTTTGGAGCTAGTGGTAAGCTCTATCTAGTGAACATTTTAGCACAAGCTTAAAGGCAAGTTGCACAATATGTGACTTGTTTTATTAATTTTTATACGTGTACCCACAAAGGCTTTTGCAATGTAATATTGCTTTGGCTATTAATATATGGTGAAACTGAACTGAGTTCAGATCCATATAGCTATCTGGTTTGTAAAGCTAGATTTGAAGAAATGTACATTTCTGAACAATTCGAGTTTTCAAACTGATAGTAATGTATTAAATAAGTGCTTTGAGTTGGAGTTTTAGATCTAGTTTCTGAAATCCTAACTCTTCACTGAGGTGAGTCATTAAGCTCAAAACCAATTGGTCTGGAGATGAGGATAGTACGATAGAGATTTTGAATTCTTTCTCTGTTGGCACTGATTATTAAAGCTTGTTTGAAGGTAGTGGTACGCTCCAACATTAAAGGCAAGTTGCACAATTTGTGACTTGTTTTATTATATATATATATATAATGTCTGTTATGGAATAAATATTATAATAAAAATAATGAACATAACAGTAAAAATATGTTTATAAAATCCATAACAAACCACAGAAGTACTTTCAATTAAACTCTTAAAGTTCTTAATTCAAATATAGTGGAAGTCAATGTCATCAAGTCATATCCCAAGATTCTTAAAATTTTAATGTTAGCAGATAGTCAATTGATTATAGATATTATATTTCTATTTATGAAAATTACCTCCTTCATGAGGAAAGAAGGCGTAATAAAAGAAAAATCAAGGAAACCATTTTCATAAATAGAAATAGAGCATCTATATCCAATCGATAATCTTCTAACATTAAAATGCAAATGGCCGATGAAAAAAGTTAAGAGTTTAAATGAAACTACTTTTGTGGTTTGTAATAAATCACCCCACATGGTTAAGAAATCCAGCACTGCCCTCTGTGAACTAATATATAAATAAATTAGAGTTCGTATTTCAAAATAGCCAGCTCAAAAGGATGCCACTTTGAACTGCATGTTATTAGATCTTAAATATTAAAATACGGACTAATTCAAACAAAAAAATTGAAATTTTAATAGCAACTTTTGCTACAAATAAACATGTTTAATATTATTATATAAAGACAAACTAAACATTAGTAATTTTTAATCTTTAAACTACCTAAAACATATGTATAGAAAATAATCATAACAGGATACTGAAATAAATATACAAATATTAAATCACTCCACATGGTTAAGAAATTCAGTACTGCCTTGTGTGAACTAATACATAAATACATTAGAGTTCGTATTTCAAAATTAGTCCATATTTCAATATTTAAGATCTAATAGTGTATAGTTCAATGTGGTATCATTTTGAGCTGGCTATTTTGAAATACGGACTCTAATGTATTTATATATTAGTTCACAGAGGTCAGTAGTGGATTTTTTATCCATGTGGATTGATTTAATAATTGTATATATATTTCAGGATAGCGTTATGTACTAGGATTATTATCACTATTAAATTCATTATTTTGTATCAACATATATATATATATATATATAGTGCCCTGTCAATAAGAGGATGAACCCCTGAAGGTAAATGAAGTCCCTACATTAAGTTATACTAGGACTTCATCTAGGTACCATTTAATAGTCTTATCGTAACAATTATGAGACTCACCTAAACCTATTCACAAGATTACATATGCTTTAACATTAAATAAATACTAAAGTATCTATCCAATGGCATAACAATACTTAGACACTCCTTCTTATTCAGTATCCATATACTCTCATAACTAACGATAATGATTAAATTAATAAAATAAAATAGCTATAATGATGACATTTAAATTAATCTACTTAATAATTTGTATTGCTATTTCATTGTATGATAAACTTTTATTATTTTCATTCGTAACACTATCATTAAGAAATACCATAATAACAATATGATTGTAAGGAGATCTCAGAATTATCATTGATTTTAATTAATTCTTTATATTACCTATAAAATAGCAAGAGAAATTTTACTTAACTCTAGAAAATTATACTACCATTTTATATTTATGTTCCTTAATATTTACTCTTAAACTAATATTGTTATCTAAATTATAATTATATGTGATACTTTCAATAATAAATAATTCATAATTTAATCCCTTATAAATAAACATACTTTAATAATTTGCAATATTATCAATGACTTATGTGGTCATTTACATTGAATTAAAATCTCTTTTAAGAAGTGTGTGCTTAAATGATGGTTATATTGATTTATACTGGATTAATTTCTTATTAAAATCTCAAACTGTACACCCTGGGTTCATGTGATCTAGTGACAATGATTATTGCAAAAAAAATGCAACTTTTAAGATTCAAATTAACTTTCAAATCAACAACTTTAATCATATTATGTACAATATATTATAATAAACATGTTAACTAACAGGCAATTTAAAGATAACAATAGTAATAAAGTTATATACCCATATAATATAGTAATACTATAAACAATTGAAAAATTTACATGCCCTTTTCCTTTATCTTTTGGATATTTACAATAAATCAAAAACTAATACCAATGAGGATTGCCAATTCCTCAACAAGCTTTGTGATAAATGCTTAGCCAGAGCCAGCATTTAAAATATCTCCATCACGAACCCTCCCCCCAAACCCCTGACAATGGTTTCATGCTTTGGCACTCCTCAGAGAGGTGCCAGGGTAGGTTCTGACACTAGATCTAAAAATACCAACCCAAAGACAAGCACTTATCTAAAAGTTATCTATTGAGTAGAAAATCTGAATTTTTCAGACAGCCATATGTCTTCAAACCCAGCTATCCAACTCAAATAGCTATATGGGGCTAATAGATCTTCAGCTATACCATATATTAGTAGTCTTAGCAATATAACATTGCATAAGACTTAAGGCAGAGACTATGAATAGTCAAAATAAGAGTCATAAAATAAGACTTATAAATAATCCTCATTGTTTATAACTTACAAGCTTAAGAGAATAGGGTCATGTGATCTATGACTCTTATTTTGACTAAAAAGTAATACCATTTCATATAATCTGGTGCTGTTATGATATTTACCTTTATATATTTTTATTTTATCACAAATCAGGTATCTCCATCAGCTATTAACCCACCCACCCTCTTTTACAATTATTAACACACTATAAGTTAGGCTTTAAATTATAAAGGCAAAATGGAAAATACTAATTATTATATTCTTGCTTCAATATAATAATCTTATTATAATGTGGTGAAATGTCATTTTTTGTTTATTTTAGATTCCATAATATTCATCCTTTCATCTTTATTTACTTATTTATTTATTTCTAAGAAGATATTACTATAATAATTATAAATTCATCAATTAGTTTTTTGATCTCAAACGCCATCTTCCTATGGTATATACTAAAGTACAACCAGTAAAAATGTTATGCTGTGTACTATTAAATCTGAATCACTATATCTTCTTGAAATAATTTTCATCTACCATTTATGAGATTCACCTAAATGTTAATAGACCACCCTTCCATGTACCCCAAATAAAATACTTATCTTTGCTTTATCTAGCAACTTAATTATTACTTTCACATTTCTAACTTATATTTGTCTAATATTTTTCTTATACATATTTGTTTATACAAATTACAAACTAAATTTACTTATAAATACTATATTAAATTGTTCATCATAAAACATTAGATCAAATTAAAAACATCATCCTTTCTCCTTTTCAATATTGTATATTTAAACACAAATCCATCTCCTCTTCATAACATACATATTGTTAACTACTTTTATGATGTATTTCATTAACTCATTAATCATATATATTTATTTTAATTATTTAACAATATTTGATAAAAACATAACTTTTAAAATAATTAATAACATAGATATCCAATTAAATCAATTATTAATTTCATTATCTATTGATATGTTCCCCTCCCCCTAAAGCATAGAAGTAATATATATATATATATATATTCTAACCTAGTCCGTTTGCATCCTCACTTCCGGGCAATATCTTATATAAAATAACACGGGTTCTAACTCAGTTAATCATTAATAAATAAAATATTCAGCATTAAAATTAAATGTTTCACTAGCTCAAATTTAAAATATGAATAAGGTTCAGTTTATAAAAATAAATTAAATAAATATTTAATATTTATGAGACTTGAAGTGAAAATACAGGTGACAAGAAAGATTACATTGAGCCAATATCCCATAGGATACTACCTCAATGGCATAAGAACACTATCCCCCCCATTATTATTTTAAATAATAAACTTATAGTATTCTTACGACTTTAATAAATCCTACTCATTAAGATTAAACTAATAATTAAATCTTAATCTCTTATTTATAATACTTTAGCTCAATAAAATCTCAGGTTCATAAAATTGCTATAAGTTAACTAAAATTACTGTAGTAAAATATGAGAAGAGATTTTATGTTATAATCTACTACACTCAAACTAATGATAATAATAACAAATAATAATATTCTTTATTGTATGAACTAATTCTGTATATCTCTTTCTTCACTATAATTTTATTTCCATATTAAATAATAAAATATGATATAATCTTTATCTTCGTATAATAATGTAAGAAAAATATGGTAGCACTTATAATCTGACAAATAAAGGTGTGTGGCAACGGATAGCATATAATTCAATGTACTCTTTAATAATCCATTTATGACCATAAGATAATATAAAATATGATTACTTAATTAAATGAATACCAAGAAAATATTCGAATTCTTAAAATAATTCTTTATTTATCTCTGTGCAAAATTATATCTTTGATTTAGTGACTCTGTGTTATAAATGCATGGTGATGATAGGAAAATAAATAATCAGACACACAAACTTTTGAATAAACAAATTTAACAAAGTTTTATTATTAACACTAAAAATAAATAATCTATTTACAGTATTTACATCGGATATCCTTAATTTACACCCTTCGACATTTTTTTTATTACTTAGTTATTAAATAATCTAGAATTTATTTAAGTCTACATTTCTGACTTAAAATAATAAAAAAAATAATAATACCATTTTATGTATCTTTTAAAATCAATCCTATGATAAAACTACATTTTATTACCTATTTTAAGATATATCATCTTTAATTATTATTTAAGCTATGCCTCTTTTAGAACATCCATAGAAACATAGTACGGAAAAACAAAATATGAAAACTAATTGTGAGTATGGATCTTTTAAAAATAAACAATTCCATTCTACAATGCTAAAAGAAAATACTATATAAGATATTTACTGTTAATTTATTATTAAATTACATGGATACCATTGTTCACTGCGTTGTGATCATCAAACATAACATATCCCACTTGACACCACTGTAATACTATATAATTGTAATTACAGATACATTCCTTATTATTTATTAAATATAAAATTATACCTATGCTTATTGTTTATACCGTTTTACTTGATAAACATTGTATTTTAAAAATATGCAATACTTATTTTCAAACAAAATAAAGCATTTAAAAGTTATTTAAGATTTTAAAGAACAACTTTGTTTTATATATTTTATTCTTGAAATTTTATTTTACTTCCAAAATTAAAATCCAAAAACATATTTTATGATTCTTTTCATTTTTAGGATCCATTGGATTTTCAATTCCAATTTATACAAATTCTGCTTCTTCTAAGTAAATGAACTCATCTCATTCAAACGATAGAATATCTTAAACTCTAAATTATCTAATATTTCTTTTCAAATATATGATACTGAACGATGTACTTACATTGGAAATCTAGATAGCAAACAGGTGATAGGATCTAGGGAAGAAAAACCAGAGTATAACTCATAATATATATCAAAATATCATGGCACAGTGTATCTATACGAAATAGAGGCACAACTTTTTCTTGTCTAAAGTCCTCCAATACATCAATGATGTTGAAGCTATTCCTTCAGCTTTATTAAAACATCAATATTTAAAGAAATATAGACACTGTCCAAAATAAATATATATCAGTTACAGGGCACTATTAGCTGTACTGTATATCTGCACAAAGACTATAAAATATTATTCATATTCCCTCATCACATCCTATTAGAACATCATATTGGTTTCCTGTTCACCATAGTACTACCAAGCCACTATCTTATCATTATTTCCTAAAGATTTATCACATCTTACATCGGCAAAAATAACTATCTTGCATATTCAAAAACAATAAATAAAATTCATTTACAATTAAAGCGATCTCACTGATCCATAAGAAAAGTTTTCTTACTTCATTATTCTATATTCTTAGCCACATACAAACTAATCAGATAATACTTGAACATCCAATAATATAAAAGTTTTTTAAAAAGAATCACACAAATATTTATTATCCTGATCTCATAATTTTTACAGTGTTCTACAAAATGCGTTTACATATAATTAAAACATTTATACTTCATTCATTATTATTCATAGGCAATCTAATGAAAACAAAATATACATCATAAAATTATCAATATTTATTAATTATTACCATGTGACATTATCTGGTCATCACGTTTTGCAGACTTCTTTCCATCCACTAGATATAGCATTACATACATAAAAAATATACATCCATACCTTTATTTAAAATGTTCTTATTTAAATTATTAAAATTATTATATTATAAAATTTTAATGTTATCAATAGATTAATGTTCATGTTCCTAATCTTATCAAAACAGAAAATTTACACTTTAACTAAGTTAATAAATATAAAAAAAAATCAAGACTATAATTATGTATATCTTCAATTAACTCTTCAATTGCTGAAAGTTCTTGATAAAGTTAAAAAAAAAGTTTATTTATTTTCTCGAGAGTTTTTTTTTTTTAAAAAAAAATGTTCTCCTCGAAAGCACTTTGCTACACCGTCTCCATCGCTATAATGATGAATAAGACAATATATTTCTGGTATTAAGAGCCATCCAAATTTCTGGTATACACAATATCAGGTTAAAAAAAAAAGAATAATAAAAATATTACGACGTTTTGAAATAAAAATAAAATAAAATAAAATAATCATCAATCTAGTCTGGAATAGTTAATAAAATAATAGTTTATAACTTCTATAGTCCAGAATGATGATTATTGAAATTATAATACTAAAAAATAATCCCGTGAAGCTTCTTAGAATATTTCATATCGGAGTAGTAATGCATTATGTTCCGTTTAGTTTAGCTTGATCTATCCGGATAAATTATTTGCCAACATTTATTTCCATGACTTCATCCTTTTATTTATTAACATATTCATTTCTTTATAAGTTTCTTCTTTAGTAGATGCATTGTTTTTTTTACCACTTATTCAGAGGTTTTTCTTGTCTCAAATTATTAGCTGTTTAAACACTTTTATATATGCATATTAACCCTTTATATGCCTCAGGTTTTCAACAACATATGCTTTTCTAAAATATTTTTCGTGAGTCTTTTTTTAAAATAATTTCTTGTAGAATTTTTTAATGTTTCCTTCACAAAGGATATAACATTTACTTTTATAACCTGATATTTCTATATATTTATCATAAAGTTTACTTGTCTTATTGCTTCTTAATTTTGGACAAGCTTATCTTGTTATATAAAATGTGTTTTTTTTTTTTTTTTACTTTTAATCAGCGAAAAGTTTTTCTAATAAGTTTTTCGTACAATGTCCACAGAATTAATTTATTCTTTTTAATAGTTCTCTTATTCAATATTATTGAAACTATATAAATAAATATTATATGCATTCTTAAAGTATTATAAATTGAATACATTTTACTTTGTAGTATTTCCATTTTATTATTGCATTGTTATATATTAGATTTTTGACAAAATACTCCTGGTAAGAAAACTTTTAAAACTAGTAACACTTATTAAATGAAGTTATTAAAATATTTTTAGTTTACACTCTCTTTTTGCAAAATACTTTTTAAAATAATACCTATTAGCGTTTGCAAATAAAATTTTAAGAGAGCACTAAAATTGACTAAAATAATAAAATTAAAATTATAATCACCTTGATAGATTCTGATATGATTCAGCTACCTTTAATACATTATTAATCGTCACTAATCACCCTTGATAAATCAACTGCAAGGGTATTTATACTCCGTAAGAATACCTTATCCTATTGGTTGATTCTTACTTTTAGTTTGATATCAAATTTGCATAATGTTGCAAACTTACACAATTAAATTTCATAATAAAAATTATGATATATTAAAACTTTAATATTACTTTTAAATCAATTATTACTTTACTAAATTACTTAAATATTTTAAAAATAACTTTTAAAAACAATATTTAATAAATTATCCCACTTTTAATATTTAATTTATCTATTTTTATTTAAACAAAATATTTAACTTTTTTTATTAGCAATACTCGTCTTTATTACATTATTTAAAACACTTTATATGATAGGTAACTTAATATTTAATATTTGCTTTATGCTAGGTAATAATTCTACCTAATTCTATAATACAATTTACAATACTTTGAACTTGACTAATCTAAATTCTAGCAAGCAAGTGTGTGTAACTATTATACAGGTCACATGATTAATAATCAAGACAGACTATTTCTGATTTCTGTCTAGGAATAATAAATTGCTACACTTATTGTATTAAATAAAATAATACAATCATAAAATTTGTAAGAATAATTAGAAAAATATAGAATTAAATACAACTTTCACTACCATAAAGATTACTTTTTTAAGATATACGATATTAATCATGATTATTAAATATAATTTATAAATTTAAATATAACATTTACTTAACTATAAGTTTTAAACTATTAAAATTGAACTTTTAAACATACTTTTAAATATTTATAGTTGAGTTATTTATTATGGCCAGCTTTTGCACCCATATGAAATAATATTTTTAACTTTATTTAACTGTTTTTAAGTGATTCATTATAATATTATGTGCTACGTAATTTCATTAGCTTCAAATAATACTTTTAAGATAATATTAATAAAATATAATCAACACATCAGGTGAACATATTCTAAAATTTAAAATTTTTAGTAATTTACTGTAATTAGCTATTTCTGACCTATAGAAAAGGGCACAATATATATATATATTATGTTGCAAGTTCTTTTTTCTTTTAAAATACAAGTTCCTAAGAAAAAACTTTAACTTTTACGAGCATTCCAATTATTCCACATGATTCAGACTGGTAGCACATCAATATTATTATCATTTTTGCTCCATTTGTTCTCATCCAAAGACTATTACAATTATAAAAAATCACTTGACATTGTATTATTGTCAAGATAGCAGTTTTTTATTTAATAATTAAAGATTATCTGCAACTTGCCTTACACATTCGATTTAAATGCTTCTTCCACTAGTGATAAGTCAGCATTATACTCATTGCTTATTTTTGGTTACTATTATTATTAAAAAAAAGCATTTCTCATTTTCTTTTTAAAAGTATAATAATATTATCTTCCATATATGTTTTATATTTTTCAATGCACTAATATTTATTACATCTTTTCCTCGACAATTTATTCTCCATGTATATTTATTCTTTATTAAATATTTTCTGGGATGGTTTTACTTTCTTACACTTGTTTATATATTTTTTTCTCAATTCCAGATGATAGATAATGCTTTCATTCATGCTAGTAGACCACTATTATTCTGTACACACATAATTATAATCTTCAATTAACATATATATCACTCAGTACAATTTCTAGCTCTACATAAAAGTAATATTAACACTAGTATTGCTCAGTTTCAATGATTTCTTCAATTAAAATTTTATTCAAATATGCTTTAAGATTTATCTCTGAATACGATGTATGCTTTTCTATTCATACCTAGTTCTGTTATTATTTATTAGTAATTTAGTTGCAAATATTTTTAAAAATGCATACTTATCTCTGTCAGGAATACTTTGCCTTTTATTTATCCCTGGCTTGTAACTTAATTGTTTCCAATTATTTTGACTTCTACGACACATGACTACTTCATCTAGTTTATCAATTAAATCTGGTCATTGGTACAGTGCTTCCAAGGTTTTCCTTCAGTGGGTGTATTCCTTGATAACACTTTGGTATGTATGTACAACTTTCTCTTTCATTTTTATATTATTATTTTCCATATAATGATTTCAAGAAATTCTCCAAGAACCATTAATTGCTGATTTGCCCATAATGAGCGATTTAATTTACTCATTTATTTTAACAAAACTTTATAACCTATATCCTTTAAATTATTGGTAATCAAATCCATTATCTTTTTTTTTTTTGAAAATAATCATAATATTTAAGTGATTTTAAGCAAACTTTTTGGGGAAAAAAATCAAACCCCAGTTACTTGTTCCTCAATCTGTAATTTAATTAATTTTTTTTCAATTTAATTTTCACTCATTTTTTTAAAACGATCATTGGCAAGCTGTTTATTGGTTAATTTCCCCCCTTCTCTGCTTTTAAAATATTTTCTTAGTTTTTTTTTCATATGTCATAACATCGGCCGGGACGTGAACCCACAACCGTCTGCAACCAACTATTTGCTTGCAAGTTGGCTGCGATGACCTCTTGGCTAACAACGCTTGACAAGATTTTCATAGTTGCTAATATTTAATCTATTTTTAAAACAAATATTTTTAGTTTCAAAATATTTCTCAATAAAAATAATTCCTTTTAGAAGCTGAATAAAATACAATTTATTTTAGATCATTCTGGCTTTATTTTTATGCAAACTACATTCAATATTACTTTGATGATATTTTAATCACCAAATTTATAAAATAAATATTAATCATTTATTTGTGAACACAACTTAATTTTTAACTGGAAATAATAATTGCTTTTATAATATTAAACACACACACAGACTAATTATCTATCAATATCACACATTTTTGTTTAGATTAGACTTGAATTTTACTATAACTTTAAATGCTCTCAAATGTTTAATTATTTGTAATTATAATACATTTATAGTTTATTATTTTATCTTTTATGAACATTTGTAACCAACTATTTTACCCTGCATTCATTTTCTTTATACAACTTTAAATTGACTAAACCTAAGTTCAAACACTATAATAACAAAAACGACAGTTATTTTTTATAGCTTAATAAGTACCTATATTTTTGATTTAATAAAATTTAAAATTATGCCAAAACAAATTTTATTCCCAATTTCATTTTATGATGGGATGTTCCAATAAAAAGGGCAGAATATATATATATCAAAATTATTCCAAATTCACAACTCAAACACATTAGCCAAGAAAACAAACTCTAAAAATACCAATGGTTTTATTGCTATAAGCAGTCTTCTCAAGTGTAAAAAACTATAAAATAACATATGTTTGGGTTCATATATATATATATATATGTTTGTTGTGTAATATGTATTGGTTAGAAGGTTGTATATACAATAAGATTTAGTTTAAATATGTTATTTTGTAGTTTTTTTACACTTGAAAAGTCTGTTTGTAGCAGTGAAACTATTGGTAGTGTTTGAGAGTTTATTTTCTTGGTTAGTCTGGGTGATTTGAGAATTTGATGTATTTTTGATAGTTTTATGCTTTTAATATATATATATATTGTTTTGAATAATTATATATATATATATATATATATATATATATATAAATAAATCTTTATATTATGAATTCCTTTTTTTGAGAAAAATATTAAAAGGAAATGGACAGGAAACATTCAAATAAAGGTACAGCAGAATTGAATTATATTTTGACTAACAGAAAATACATATTTCAAGATTGTAATGTTCTTAATAAATTTAACACATGAAGTGATCATCGATTAGTAAGATGTAAGATACGTGTTAATGCAAAACCAGAAAGGCAAAAAATATTAAGAAAAACACTATTTACAGTTGATATTCCTAATCTTCAGAAATATTCTAATGGAATAAAATTAGAACTTATTAGTCTGTTTCAAGTAATAGTAGATTTTGAACATGATTCAGATTTGAATGATATTAATATGAAAATAACTGATAACTTTTAAAAACTGCAACAAAGATAGCTGTTAGAAAAAAGCAGCAATTGATCAATAAATTTTTTACTGAGACTAGAGAATTTATGAAAAAAAGAAGGAATATGAAGATATACAGTAATTATGCATTAAAAAGGATTGAATATCTCGAATTTTGTAAAATGGTGTGGAAAAGAGTTGAAAATGATATAAGAAAGTATAACTATGAACTAGCAAGAAAAGCTGTAGAAGAGAATAAAAGTTTAAAGAGTGTAAAACAACATTTTGGTATTGGTAGGAAATTTATATCTGCAAAAAGAAAAAAAAGATGGAATTATTACTAATAAGAGAGGTGATGTCATGAAATGGGTAGAAGACTTCTATCAAGAATTATATTGTAATAAAAAACAAGTACCTCCTATATCTATTATATCTTCCGAATTGCCCAGAATTTTAAATGAAGAGGTGAGACAAGCAATTAAATTTATGAAGAAAGTAATCGCTCCAGATAATGATGGAATTATAATTGATATATTAAAAAAAGCAGGTGAAGAAATAGAATTTTTTTTAGCGAAGTTATATACCAAATGTCTAAATGATAAAAATGTACCACATGTTTGGAAGAATGCAGTATTAATATTATTAATTAAAAAAAGGTTATAAAGAAGATATTAGAAGTTACAGATCTATCAGCCTTTTATCAGTTTTATACAGTACAAGCTGGAATTAAAATTGGTTTTAGTACAATAGATCATATCCAGGTAATAAAAGAAGTTATAGAAATCGGACAAATGAATATGAGTTGCCATTATGATTTGGATTTGTAGATTATGAAAAGGTCTTTGATTCTATAAACATTTCTTCAGTAATTAAAGCATTGGATTATCAAAATATAGGTCCATGATATTGTCATATTTTAAATATTATTTATAAAAATGCAACAGCAACAGTTAGATTCTATAGTGATACTAGGGAAGTCAACATTATGAGGGGTATGAGTGACTCCATATCTCCAAAACATTTTACAGCAGTGCTGCAAGAAGTATTTTGTGGATTAAAGAGTGAAAGTAAATATAGATTATTCAAGTCATTTAGATTTTGCAGATGTTGTAATTATTTTTGCAAATAATGCTTTAGAGCTGCAGGAAATGTTGCAGGAGTTATCAGATGAAAGTAGGAAAGTAGGACTAAAGATAAATGTTAAAAAGTCTAAAGTAATATTTAATGGATTTTCTCAAAATATAAAAATAAAGATTGACTATGATGAGTTGGAAGAAGTTAACAGCTACAAATATCTTGGTCAGATTATTAATACAGATAAAAACATAATGGGCTGATATTAATCAAAGAATTAAATGTGTTTGGAGTGCTTTTGGTAGAAATAACTTGATACTAAAAGGAAATTTGCCTAAGTGTTTGAAAGGGAAGGTTTTTAAGAAATGTATTTTACCAGTTCTTACTTACAGATCTGAGACTTGGGCACTTAATAAAAGAACAATGCAGAAAATTTGCACCACTGAAAATAGTATGGAGAGATGCATGGTGGGAGTAACAAGAAGGGATTGAAAATGCAATATATGAGTAAGAAAACAAACAGGTGTTACTGACCTCATTAAAAAAATAAAAGACTGAAGTGGAGTTGGGCTGGGACATATTGCTAGTAGAGACGATAATAGATGGACAATTGAAATCTTAAACTGGATTCTAAGAGATTGTAAATGACACAGAAAGAGATCACATGTGAGATGGATGGATGAAATATCACAGGTACTGTGGAGAAGAGAAGCTAAAGATTAGTGAAGATGGATTGAACTTAGAGAGACCTTCATCCTGCAGTGGATTGATAATGGTTCATGATGCTATATATATATATATATATATATATATATATATATATGAACCATTATACTATATAATTAATCTGAATACTTACTATATATATATATATATATATATATATAAAGTAAGTATTCAGATTAATTCTTAGTCAAAATATTAAAAGAAATCAAAGAAATTTGTTGATCTTATTTAGTTTTCTTCTCATTTGGTCCATTGATAATGGGGATCTTGAAATACAAAGAACTAGATAACTATGGCAACCTAATGTTTTAGCATAATATTGTTAGTAAGTTTAATAACAATTGTAATATTTTAAGTGCTGTAGATATTGATAAAATTAAATATACTTGGATATCAATACCATTTATTTGTCATGAACAAGTAAAATTTATAAGACAAATACATAAAAATATATGTAGAGTTGCATTTTATATTACTCCTAATTTAAATAGATTGATAAATAATTAAAAAAATAGATGTACTATTTTAAGACAAAGTTGTGCAATATATAAATGGTGGTGTGTTTGTTGAAAAGCATATATAGGTGAATCTCAGTGTACATTGGAGAAATGATCAAAGGAGTATTTATTGCTATATAAACTACTGCAAAAATTAAGACAGGAGAGTGTTAGAAATGATGACATATCACCTTCAGTATAATGTTACATGTATATATGGTTTTGATTTTGATTTTAATAACATTAAGATTTTATGTATTAAAAAAAATAATAATAAATGTAAAATTAAAGAAGCTATGTTAATAAGAAATGGAAAGCAGCATTTGATAAATAGTCAAGCTGCTAATATAAAAATTAATGAATTGTGGAAAAATTGATGTATGACATAATTGTTTTTGCATACATTTATAACAATTTTTGTAATAAAATTTGAATATAGATGATAATGATTACTTGCATAGTTGAAAGTACTTCTATTAAATTATAGTAGATATTTGTTTTTAAAATATTCTTTATTGTATTAAATATTGTATTGTTTCTCAAAGAATTATATATATTTGATTATAATTGAAATACATATATTGATTAATAATTTAATTTATTATATATACATACATACATACATACATACATACATACATACATACATACATACATACATACATACATACATACATACATACATACATACATACATACATACATACATACATACATACATACATACATACATACATACATACATACATACATACAATTTTCATCAAGCATGAAATATGTATATTGGTGATTATTTATCTTTTTGACATATGTGTGTTCAAGTGTTTTTATGAAATGAGATAGAGTGGTTTGTCATGTGAAAGTCTGTGCTCATATACCCTATATATTACATATGTTGATACAGATATATAATAAGCCTGTATTTCAGTTATTACAAAAGGTAAATTGAAAAATGAATTTATTATCTAGCAGAATGAATAGAAATGGGCTTTCTTACTTAAATTTTTTGATAGCTAGCAAAAAAGGGAATTTAAAGAGAGCAATAAAAGAAATCCAAAATTGGGATGTAAATTTTAAGATGACTACATAGACTGACTTATATATATATATATATATATATATATATATATATATATATATATATATATATATATATATATATATATATATATATATATATATATATCATGTTAATTTTTTACTCTATTTGCTTATGATTGTATATGGAGTGCCTTTTAACTTATTTTGTAGCATAATTATTTTTATCAAAAAATATAATATCTTATCTATTTTTGTTGTTGTTGTTGTATTCAACCTTGGCCACATATTCCAGTTAAAACAGGAAATGTCATTTTTTATCTGATATCTTTATAATTCTATATTCAATATCATCATCAGCAGGAGGGATTATATAAAGATAGGCTTTATAATCTTATTATTGTATTTTCTTGATGTTAAGACGTATCTTTAAATAAGTTTTCCCAGTACTCTTATGTTTCATTAATATTGCAATTCTCATTTTTGTACATTGAAGGTCGAAGAGTATTTTCTAACACAACAAATTTAACTGATATAATTATATTATGGATAAATTATACCGTCTATTAAATTTCTAAATGCAGCAGTAACATGTTAATGTTAATGATGTTCTCCAATATTTAAATACAAATTAGATATATATCATACAAATAGTTTATTATCTGTTAATTTACCATTTGTATATTCTACTGGTAAAAACTGTACCCTGTTTGAAAAAAAAATTTAAATTAATCTTCTAAATATTCAATAAAATATTATGAAAATTATTACTACCATACTGAAGTCTAGTTGTTTGAAGTATCTTTTTATTTCTTCACATATTCCTTAACCAGATATCAAATGAAAAGTTGCTTTACAGGAAATGTAGTAAAATTTGTTAAGTAGATCATATGTGCTAACAACTCAAAATATTGTTTCCACATGTTAGAGTGGGCTCAAATTAAGATTCCTTTTTGGTTGTTCAACCAATAATGCACATTCAAAAAATTGAATTTTTATGATGCTCCAACATATTCCCTTTTCCATATCCAACTATAAGAACAATTGGATTTGATCTTTTTAGACCCAACTGGAACCTGATCATAATTGCTGCACTCATCTGCTTTATAAAAGGATTTTTTCAACTGAAACATAAACCACATAGTTAACTACTAAATATAGCTGTAATGGTAGAACTAAAGAAACCATCAAGACAATAGTGAATCTATTTCCTGGATAGAATTTCCACTGGTTCCTTTATAATACTTTGGTAAGGGTTAAGCTATCAATAATTTCATAAACTAAATTTGAACTCAGTCTTTCACACAACCCTCAACTCTCCATGCCACCTCATATTGCTGACCCACCTGGTAATACATATGTTGCACTGATTGTATATGTGTGTGGATATAGTAATCTGGACCAATTGATGATTGCTGGTTTAGCACGAAATACACGTATTGGTGATTATTTATATTTTCAACATATATATGATTAGGTGAGTCAGCAATATGAGATGTCATGGAGAGTTGAGGGTCGTGTGAAAGTCTGAGTTCGAATCCTTTATATATTACATTATATATGTGCAGGTGTGTGTAAGCCTGTACAGTGTATTAATTTATAAACTAAATTATAATTGAATATATATATATAAAGTGCATAAAATTTATTCTCTGTTTTTGTTTTATAATAAATCCATTTTTTGTTTTTAATTTACCATGTTTAACAAAGCAAAAACAGGTCTTTCCACGAACATGTGCCTAGTTCACACATTATTTTCAGTCAACTGATTTTAATTTCTTAACTCATTTTAGTTTTTTAATAAATCTATTACTAATAAAGAAATAAAGACTGTTTTAAACAATAAACTTCTTAGATAAGAAACAAAGAAGATTATACACCATGGCAAATTACTGGAGTTGTGGGAAGGGATAATCTTAAATACATTTGCAAATCAGTAATGCATTGAAATGAATTATTTAAATTAAAAAAATTTAAATAAGATAAAGTCTACATTAAATATATTAAATTATTCATTAAATTTAGAATTTTCAAAGTAAATTATTTATTTTATAACAACTTAGATTTTTTTAAAAGAAAAGTACCATTTATGAATTATTGATTTTTGAAATATTTTTTAATATTGAATATATACTATATAATTTTCTAAGTGCTTCATGATGTGATGTGATGTACTGCAGCCTCTTCTTAAATGAAGTCAAGAATCTCTCAGCAATTATGTCCAGAGAAACCTGTTAGCTACTTTATTTTACACTCCCTAGTCTAAGTTTTAGCATATTCTGCTCCATCCCAATTCAACAACATAATCTTGTCAACTCTATGACCTTTATATCTAAATTCCCCTTATCTTTTTTATTTTTTATTTATCTTCTAATTTTGTTTAGAAAGTCTCACGAAATTAAAAGAAAACAAAACAACTAAAATTTATTTTAGTCACCATTACATAGTGAGTTCCTTTTTTTAGACACACACACGTAAATATATATTAGAGTCTAATATTTTTAAAACACAAGCATAACTCATATACTTGCAGTTTAAATGTAATAATGTAGTGGACTTGAATACTGACTTTCAAGCTCTTTTCAGCTTTACATTCTAGCTCACATAACCGATAAACATAACCACACACATATGACAAAGATAAATGGTCTCCAATATATGTATTTCATGCTAAACCAGCCCTCATCAGATGGTTCAGATCATTATCTCCAACACACATATATAATCGGTCTCTATTTATATTAAGATAGCAAATCTTTAAACTTTAATGTACAGGCTTCAATCTACTACATCTTTCAACTCTTCATCAACAAGGGATTTGGGTGTACTGTCATCAGATTTTCAATGGTTTGGACAGCTGAAGAGTTGATGGGCAGAGTAGATTGAAGCCTGTCCATTAAAGTTTGAAGATTTGTTATCTGAATATAAATCGAGCACTGATTATATATATATATATATATATATATATATATATATATATATATATATATATATATATATATATATATATATATATATATATAAAAAAAAAGGAAGATGATGATGTGGACCAACTGATGAGTACTGGTTCAGGATGAAATATTTCTACTGAAGATTATTTGTCTTTTTCACATGTGTGGTCATGTGTGTCAGTTATATGAAATAGAATGTATAGCTGAAGAGTTCTTGAAGGTCTGTCTTCAAATCCACTATAATATTAGAGTCTAATGTAAAATCTATAGCACATCTAAATTTTGCCTATGGCTTGAGTTTGAATCCAGATGCAATAATCTAGGAAATTACATTGGCAATTCTTAATTCTACCCAGAAAATGGATGATCATCCAATTCCAACTAGTAAATAAAAAAGTAATAAAAATGAATGAATGATTTACTGCTCAGAGTTCATAAAAATTTGAAGCATGGAAGGGAACAGAGTTAAATCTTGGGCTTCAATGTCCACCATTTTGTCAGTGTATTAAATTTTCATCATCATTTTTAACCACTATTGGTCCATTGCAGAATAAAAGTCTTTCCATATTAAATCCAGTTTTTCCAATTTCTAGTCTTTCTTCTTCACAACAAACCAGAAATCTTCTGTGTTTCATCTCTCCATCTCACATATGGTCTCTTTTTAGGTTTTTCATATTTTCTTAAGGCTCACTTAAGATTTCAACTACCCATTTATTATTATTTCTTCTAAAATGTATTAAGTCCAGATCCACTTCATCCTCTTAATTTTTTCAATCATGTCAGTAATGCCTGTTTTTTCTCTCATCCATCTATTTTTTTGATTCCTTCCTTACATACATCTCTCCATGCTGCATTGAGAGGTCTGAAGTCACTTTCTCATTCTTTTGTTAAGAGTCCAAGTCTCAGATCCATATGTAAAGAACTGGTGGAACACTTTATCAAAAACTTTTTTGTTCAAACACATAGACACATTGTTTTTTCAAAATTAATGTATTTATACCAAAAGCACTCCAACCAAATTTAATTCTCTGATTACTTTCATCCATTAGGTATCCATCTGTATTAATATTTTGACTAAGATATTTATAGTTGTCAACTTGTAATTGATTATTATCAATTTTTATTTTCTTTTTTTCAGAAAAAAGGTTTAAGTTACCTAGATTACACAGATGATATAATAGTTTTTGTAAATAATTATTTAAAGCTACAAAAATGTTAGCAAGAGCTATCATATAAAAGTGAATGGAGATATTTTTTTAAAATTTATTTACCATGAACTAAAAAGCAAAAAAATATATTGATTCTTCAATCACAATTGGAATTTTGAGATTTTAAATGAAATGAAAGCATGGAAGAATGGAGGCAGAAATTAATTAAGTAAGCTCTTATTATAAAAAATAGGGTTTGACTTAATTATTTTCTGGACCTTTCTCCATGCTTTTGTTTCAAGTTAACCTTTTCACATGCACCCACATTTCAGCATTATCTGAGGTTTTTCTTTGTCTCACAAATCAACATAAAATATATGATTAAATGATTATTACTTATCTAAAAATAATAAATTTGTCTTCATCTGATAGATATTTTTGTTTACTACTGAAATAAATTTTAAATGTTCACATTTTGTTTCTGTAAATATTAAAAAAAAGAGATTGTAAACAAAATGAGTTTAGACATCATCGTTTTTAGAAAGGTTATTTCCAGTTTATAAAATCAATGAAATATTTCTTAATTCATATTATTTTTGAACATACAAATGGATAATTATTTATTTCTCTTATATCTAAAAAATTGTGCTTTAAAAGTTTAAACTTTTTGAATATTTATTGCAAAATTGCAATATTTTCATACTCATAAATATAAATTGCTAACATAGAAACTAAATTTTAAATTGCTTCAGGCAATGCTTATATTCACTGCTAATATAATGTTATATTTATGACAATGAAATATTTGAAGTCAAAATAAGTTATTAATAATTTATATTTCTTGATATCTAATAAATATAGCAAAAATTATTTTAAAAAAATATCTAAAACCATAATAAATTCACAAATAAACAAGTTTTTGGTCATTAAAACTATTTTCTTTAAACAATGCTGTAAAATGCCGAACATTTTACAGCCTTGGCAACAGACAATTGATGAACATGTCAGGGCAAGGCTTAAGTCTATTGCAAGAGTGGGAATTTTGAATTTCTCATATTCTAGTGCAAATTTTTCAGCGAAAATTATATATAATAAAATATACCATTGAACATGAATTTTAACATATAAAACTTACAAAAAAATTTACCAGGGGGCAAATTGATCAAAAACGAAATAATTTGCATCAATTGATCATTATGTTACATCTAAAAATTGCAATTGTGATTACAGAAATAAGTTTTATTTGCTTTTTAGTGCACAGTCAATAAAAGCATTTAATACAAAAAAAAAATATCTTTATTTATTGTTAACGTTTTAGTATTGCCACAGTATATAAAAATATATTTTACTTTAAATCAGGTTGACACTAGATTCATATCACTAGATATTTCTCAATAAGTTAATACATAGTCTTCTTATGTATACATCATATTTATTATGTGTACATAATCATATACATGTATAATACATTATTAAATAACTTAAAATATGAGGACATCCATCCTTTCTATTGAAAAGTTTTTGACATTTTTTTACTTTTTATTTGAAAAGGAATCTTTTTAAAAAGAAAGCTCAAGAAAACTATATTGGAAACTAACTTTATTTTATTTTATTTTAAATCAAGCTTTCAACTGAAACTGAAAAAAAAAGCTTCATTACATGAAATATACTGAAATTTTAAGAATGACTTTTAAATTTGATTTTAATATAATTGTAGTGCCCTATTGCCCTGGTAGTAATTGTAATCCTCTACAAAATTGTTCTAATAAATAATCTTTCCACTTATTCTTTTCAATATTCCTATATAAATAATTTTCTTTTTATAAAATATTTTTATATTCTTTTTAAAATAAATATCTATAATGCTTCTGGTCTTGACTGTTTACTTTTCAAAACTGACTTTGTTTTGCTCTGAACAAATCTACACTTCAAATAAAACCTAACATATTTTTTTATTTACTTCAGTGGAGCATCAAAAAATTACCTACTCCTATTAAAAATTAATTCAGTTATAATAAATGTAATTATATTTCATATATTATTACTTTCAATATCAGTTAATCAACTTCACAAATACCTAATAGTTCTTATGTCTATGCAACATTCTAGTCAATGCAACCTCTTAATATTTTCTTCATAACTCTCTTTTATTACTTTAGTATATTTATTTCTATTCCCAACATTTCACATGTTCTGTTAAACTTTCATCACATTTATTAAATCCCTCATCACATGACCAATAAGACACCACATGAACTTAGGTTATACATTGCTATTCATTAACCAATTTTTCAATTCCCATTACTTTCATGCCATCTAGTGAAAGTTCTGGTAATCAATAGATGCCAGGTGGTAGGGCTCAATTAATTTTTAGTACTGTCATATCAGCATATCTTTAGACTAGTTTTTAGCTTATGGTTGTAAATGGCTTGTAGATGAATGAAGCATTAGATTCATAAGTATTCAAGGTCATTGTTAAAAAAATCAAAAAGTTTTTCAGTAATAAAAAATACTTTCTAAAAACTAGAATGTGAATGTATTAGGATAGGATAACACTAGATAAAGATTTAATAAACTACTATTTAGAGTATATGAGCACAGACTTTCACATGACCCATCACTATCCACACTATCTCATAACACTGATACACTTGAACACATATATGCCGAAAAGATAAATAATCACCAATAAATGTATTTCATGCTAAACCAGCAATCATCAGTTGGTCCAGATTACCTTCTCTACACATATATGCTATGTGCTCAGATATATATTAAGATAGGCAAACATCATACTTTAATACCTTATATGTTACATATAAAGACACAAGTATATAATAAGACTGTGTGTTTCAGTTAAACTACTGTTTGAAATCTATTGAATACTAGAGCTTACACTAGATGACAATAACAGTAGTGAGACTTTTAAATTATAAAGTTCTTATTTATTATATACAATAACTATTTAATCATCTGGAATACAAAAAAACATCTTACGTTTATTCTTAGCCATTTTAATACATTGTACAGGCTTAAACCTGCATTTATATACGTAATATATGCGGGATTCGAACTCAGACTTTCACACGATCCACTAGTCTGTGTCATCTCATATTTCTGACCCACCTGATCACACACATGTTGAAAATATAAATAATCACCAATATACATATTTCATGCCAGACCATCTAAGCCATTTTTTAAATCAAAACAACCATGATTAAAAAACACACTTAAATGCATATGCACATACATAAGACAAAGTGCACATTCCTGGATTACATATTTTTTATATTTACTTTTTCCATAAGAGGATCATTTATTCTAACAGATAAGAATATGAAAATTTACAATAATTGCTAACCAATTAATATTTTTTGTAACAGTTGTATTTATAAAAATAATTTAATTCACTAAAAATAAAATTAATTGAGTGCCTCTCAACCAGTAATTTAATAAAATATTTTGTTTTTGTTAGCTACTATATTTAAAGCTAAAAACAAATTATATAAGAAGAGATTAAACAATAAGTTTAGTCATGTGATTAACTAAGACAAAAAATATTAATGTTTTTTTATATTTCTTATCTTTGCATGCATTGTTTTGCCTCATTATTTAAAGTTTTTTTTTGATATATTATGCATTACTGCCCTGTGTGTATGAAGTGGTAGAGCTTTGGACTCTGAAATGTAATGACATCAGATTGTTTCCAGTGCTGACAGTTTTAGTATTCGATCTTCTTATGAACTCACAGAGGAAAACTCTCCATACTGTAGCACCTCTCAGTGCCAGCCAGAGTTATCAATTGATGCAAAAGGTTTGTGCATAAAATCCCCATCTAGTACCTACTTATCCCATATTCTCAGACTAATTTCTAGCTTGCAGCTTTCATCAGCGAGGAGCCTTGGATTTGAGATCACAGCACCTCGATCTTACAATCTAATGCAACATTCCAGCAGCCACCTTTTATTTTTTAGCTACCTATAAAGCTTTGAGTCCAAAATGAAAACCCAATAATGTTTTCAAGCTAAACTCATTAGCTTGTACAGTTATATAGATCTGAACTCAGTTCAGTATCCATACTTTTTGGTGTCTTTGCTTCTGTAATAACCACAGTCACCATAATCCTATTGGGCAGGATTGGTATTAAATCATCAAACATCACATGCTCATTATTTTATATGCTTACACAAGCTGGTTATAACAGAGACAAAACTCTCCATACAGTAGCACCACTCAGTGGGAGCCAGAGTAAAAAATGGATGCAGGAAGGTTTGATGGTTCTTATGAACTCCTGAGTGATAAAACCACTTGACTCATTTTATTTTTTAACATGCATCAGTGAAGTATATGTTATGGAATATTCATATTGGGTATTTTGGAATATGCCAAATACTTTAACCATTTCACTCCCACAATTTTTTGACAGCTCTTAGTTTTCAGTTACATTTCCAGCATTTTATTTTAAAGTACTAATCATTACTTCACATTGCATTTTTATAATTTAGTGATTTCCTAGAAATATAAGTTTAATAATAAAAAAAAAGATTTGTACAAATAATATCTTAACTTTGCAGATATAGAAAACAATAACCAGAATAGTAGTTCTACATTACACGATCATCACTTCTTATGTTTACCCAAGTTATTTATACAGTGGAATACTCTCCATAGAATAGTGCTACTCATTGCAAGCTTTAGTAATCAAAGGGTGCAAATTGGGCATTAAATTTCTATCCAGTGCCTACTCATCTATTATGCCCAGACTAGTTTTTAGTTTGTGATTTTTATCAATGAGAAGCTGGAAGGTTGCATTAACTCTTAAGATCTAGGTGCAGTGCTTTCAGATCCAAGGTTTCTGACTGATAAAAGCCACAGGCTAGAAACTAGTCCAGGGATATTGGATGAGTAGCCACTAGATATGGATTTTATGCACAAGTATTTTTGCATCCATTGATTTCTCTGGCTTGCACTGGGTGGCACTACTTTATGGCGAGTTTTGCTAATGTAATAAGAATAAATTTTGTTATTTACAATTGCCAATAGAAATGTGTTTGGATTGAGGTAAATTTTTGTGAGCTCAATTTTTAACACCCAAATAAATTTTTATCAAGAGTACATAAATGGGTAAATTAAACTTAGAAAATTTTATTTATGCTTATAAGGAATAAGACAAAATATAATTGCTAAAGCAGATGAAGAGCGTTTTTTTAAGGCCATTATATATTTCAGCCTATGTTATTACATTTTCCCTTACTTCTATTACTTTGGAAACGAATATCGTTGATTAAAATGTGTGTCAAAATATCACTTGATTATCAAAAAATAAGTATTTCGCAAGTATTTTTCTAAAATAACTTTTAAACTATGGAAAATATATGTTTTTCATTGTAAAATTTGAATACAAGAACTCATTAATCAGATTTTTAAAACTAGGTTTTCTATAAAATATGGGCATGTGGATATTTTTTTAAAAATTAATGAACATGTCTAGTTTTTTATCAAATGAATACAAAAGCGGCAATCGTTTGCCTCAGCCACAAAACAATGAATTTAAACACGGTCATTAAAACATCATTATATCGCACTGGAGAAACTGCGAGTTAAGAAGACGGTAAGATGAACTGACTATTTTAATTTAAATTAAATGCCATATTTGTAATGATTAGAATTGTTAACTTTCAGCAATGGACTACAACTAGATCATTTTTATGAGGCATATTTCTTAATTAAATAAGCAACTTTTTTATAATAAGTGTTTTCTAATTTTGGTAATTATGATTTTAAACTTTGTTCAAAGTTGCAAGCGTCTGATTAATTTTATAATTGATTTACTATGACTTTCAGCTATTTTGGATTATTCATCTACATTGATTACACATTGGTTAGTCATTATAATGATTTTCCTAATAGTGTTTTTTTTAATTTAGTATTATTGTAAAGACTATTTTCTTAAGTAACACTTTTGATGACTGTATCCAGCTATTATTATACAAAGAGTTATTTTCTAGATATAAACCTTTTGGCTATCTTTTCCAAAGACTTTATCATGTGGTTGAGTGATAGTATTCATTATTTATAGTTAAAATCTTCAAAGCGCATGTGCAACAGCGTAATGCTGTTTTAAAATATTACAATTTACAAACATCGCGCTATAAAAAAAAAGATATATTTACATACATATAATCAATTAAATAAAATAATCAAATGTTTATTGGGTGGAATTTGTAAGATGTTTAATAAATAAAAGAGACAAGGCAAACATTCACAGACAATAAGTTTCAAAATCCACCACTCTGCCCTTAAACCCAACCATCCAGGGCAAAATACACAGGAGTACCCAAAAATAACTGGAATTTTATAATAAAAAATTGTTTATTTTTAAATGCTGTAAATTTAATCTCTTTCAAATGACTATCCATTTGATGCAATTCACTGATCTAAACATAATTTTCATTTTCACAGCAGTCCGAAAGTAGTTGCAAAGTGATGCCTTTTAAAGCCTCTGCCTTTTTCTCCACCACTTCTATATTTTCAAAATTTTGAGATATTTTTTCATTCAAGAGATTAAAAAAAATTTGCAAGAAGCAAGATCAAGATAATATGACTGATAGATAAGCTGGTTCATGCTAAATTTAATTAAAAAGTCTTTTACATTCACAGCTTTGAGAGAATACATTATGTGGAGGTGAAACTTGCACACTCTTTTCTTTGTCACAAAACAGATGCTTACATTTTACTACATCATGTAAATGTTTCAGAACTTTCAGATAAAATGTCTGACTGTTACAATATATATATATATATTGTGAGTTTTTCCTGTTTTAACAACAGTTAAGACAACCATAAGAGGAGGTGGCCATGTGATGTGATGCTTATTGGCTTAGAACCAATCCTGCCTAATAGGATAGTGGTGGCTATGGTTATTAGAGAAACAAAGACACCAAAATGTATGGGTACTGAACTGGGTTCAGACCCATATGACTATATTAGCTAATGGGCTTGGATTGAAAACATTAAGGTGTTTACAGTTTAAGACTCATAGTTTTGTAGTTAAATGAAGATAAAAGGTGGTTTCTGGAGGGTTGCATTAGATCCTAAGATGTAGATGCAGTGCTGTCAGATCCAAGGCTCCTCACTGATGAAGGCCATAAGCCAGAAACTAGTCTGGGGATATTGGATGAGTAGGCTCTAGATGGGGATTTTATGCAAAAGCCTTCTGGTATTCAATGATTATTCTAGCTTGTTGTGGGTGGCAATATATATAGTGAGTTTTGCCTGTTTTTAAACTAAATTGGAGTGAAAAATGTCATTTGGGTAAAAAAAAAAAAAAAACTTGTGATACTTTTTAGAGACCTGTTAAATTTAATATTTTTATTAAACCTCATAAATTTTTGTTTTTATATGAGATCAGATGTCTTGTAATTTATTTAAGCATTACGACTTTTTCCTAGTTGTTTTCTGTAAATGAACAAAGAATTTTACAGTGTCAAAATTTCAGTCATTATAAAACAACTGATAAAAATGCAAAATACACTTTAAAAAACAATGTTTTATGTGGCTCCACAATTTCACTTGACAATGTCATTTGGAATATTAATGTAGAAGAGTCCATGCTAGAAGTATGTAACAGGTGAGGCATTACTATAACAGGCACAAATACCAAAGAATGATTCCAGTTATTGTTGGGTCTCCCCTTGTCTTAGTTATAAACATAAAATGTCAATATAATTGCTATAGTAAACAACACCATATTGTACATTTTTATTTTACTAATATATATATATATATATATATATATATATATATATATATAATATATATAATATATATATATATATATATATATTATACTTTGATTGTATTTACTAGTATAGCATTTGATAGTCTTATATTTAGATATGTAAGTCAAATAAAATAACTAATTATTGTAATAATAAAAAAATGTATTAACAGTGATAATCAATATTACTAATAATCATTATTCATTTATCTGCATAATCATTTTTAATTAGAAACTATTTTACTTTGGCAGAAGTTAATTATATAAAAAACAGGTGTTTTTTTTGAAGTGGTTCTCAATACATCATTTCAATTCTTCTACATATGATGCTTTGCATTTATATAAAATTTGCTAAGCAATATCATTGTTTTTGTTTTAAAGATATAACATTTTAAAAATTATTTACCAATCTATTATACCACTAAACATCATGTGATCACCATTTCTTACGCTTTTACAAGCTGTTTACATAGAGGCTAAACTCTTCATAGTGTAGTGTGATCAGTGCAAGCCAGAATAATCAATGAAATGCATAAGGTCACTATCTAATGCCTTCTCATCCAATATCACCAGACTAGTTTCTAACTTGTGGCTTTCATTAAACTAGTCTGGTGATATTGGATGAGTAATCCTCCTGTATCTATTGATTACTCTGGCTTGCACTGGTGATGCTACTGTATGGATAGTTTAGCCTCTGTGAAATCTATTATATATGGTTCACAAAAGTAAATCCCGCATCCCCCTTTCCAAAAAGTGGCTTGTTCTAATTAATTAATGCACTATGCAAATAATGTTCTAATTTTTAGCATTTAAACAGTCTTATTTTCCCATGTCTGCTACACACATTGCTATGTATATAGCAATTATCTGTAGATAGCATGATAAACACTATGCTACTTTTATTGTTAAAGCTTTGCTCTTAATACAATTTTTGTATTATATATAATTTTTTCTATATATTTTTAATGAATTTAGCTTGAGTAATTAGAACAGATAGAAAAAATAACCATTTTAAACTATTTTATATTAATTTGCCCTATCTGTGTTCCTATCAGGATTTCCACATTTTTGAATTAAAAGAAAAAAAAACCTGTTTCCATTTAGAACATGAGTGCACATCCACATTCTTCCCAAGAAAACTCTTTAGAAATTGACCAAAAATGGAAATATTACATTTGTAGAATAAAATTTTGTTAATATTGATTTAACTCATATTTAATTAAATTAATTTTTAAAAATACACTTAACATTTATAAAATAAATGACTGCGATGACATCATATTAATAATATTGCACGTGAATGAAGATGAGGAAAAGAGATCCGTGAAGAGAAATATTTTATTTAAATTGAAATTATGTGTTTATTTATAACTGAAAAATAAACACTTTAAAAAATTTTTTTTTTAAAAATAGCACTTGTAGGTAAATAGCCAATTAAAAAGTAGAAAATAAAGTAATTTTCTTAAAAACATGTCATTTCATAAAAGCATTTTTGGCTATAAAATTCAAAAGGCCTCAAATGCTTTTATGAAATGATGCAACATGTTTTTTTTGTTAGATTACTTTGCTATATTCTATTTCTTAGTTGACCATTTACTTAAAAAACATTATTTTAAAAACAAAAAATTATATATTATTTTCACTAACTTATTGCTTCTTTGCATTATTGTATTTTTTAAATTGATATAAAGGACAGAAAATTCATGTTTTATACCCAATTTCAATCAGCTATACTCATAAATCTTGGGATACCATGTGAGGGCATTCAGTTTCACCGAATTTGAATTATTTCCAGATAAAAATGGTTATTCAAATAACTTAAAGTATTTTTAAATATTAAATGATTATTAATAATGTTTATTATCATTGGTTCTAAATCTATTTCATGGAACAAGAAGATCTGTGTGCATTACTAAGATAATTTCAATCAAGATTAAAAAAACCTTAAATAAATCTAAAAATGATGCCCAGATTTTGTTATATCAAGTAAATCTTTTTTTCATGATGAATTATCATCACTTTTATCTTATCTGTGATTTATTATATGTGATACTTAACTTACAAACAAAAATTGCTGCAAATAAATACTTTTAGCATTCTCAAAATATCAGTGATTGATTTATTACTATGTAACAAACTGAAACTCAGATAAAAGTCACATTTTGATAATTTTTTATCCAACTAACTAAGTTAGCATTGGCATAACAAAATGTGGGCCTTATTTATGGGTTTGTAAAAGTGATCCTTTGGAGATTTGGGTTGTGATATGTTTTAGTAATGTATTCACACTTATTTGTTCCATGCAATAGATTTATCACATAATCACATTTCTTTATGTCTATAAAAGCTGCTTACACAAGTAGCTCCACTCAGTGCAAGCCAGAGTAATTAATGAATGCAAGAAGGTTTGTGCATAAAACCTTTTTTCTACTGTCTACTCATCCAATATTCTGAGACCAGTTGTAGCTTGAAACTTTCATCAGTGATCTCAGATCCAAGGTTCATCACTGATGAAAACCACAAGCTATTAAAATAGTCTGGGGATATTGGATAAGTAGGTAGAAGATAGGGATTTTATGCACAAGCTTTCAGGCATCCATTGATAACTTTGGCTTGCACTAAGTAACACTACTGTATGAAGTGGTTTGTCTGTTTTAAAAACAATGTATTGAACTACAACTTATTTTTTAAAATAAAATCAATATAATTTTGACTTTAATCACAATTAAATATTTTCTAATCAGCATTTTATTATTTCAATATTTTTTTCTGTAGAAACATAGTAACACTCATTATCTTTGTTTTGATGTTTTTAATTCTGTATTGTATTTATGAATAATTGTAGCATTATGCTAAACAACATACTGCAAATAAAATTTGGAAAGAAAAATGAAATGAAGTTTCTAACATAAGTTAAAGATACATTATTAATAAATATAATCATATATGGTGCACTCAGAGATAAAAATAGCTATTGCATATTGTAAAATTTATTAAATTGTTGAATTTTAATATTTATTTTTTGTTTATTTACATTTTTTGGATAGTAATATTTTTTGGATAAGAACTGAAATGAATGTGCAAGAACAGAAGTAACTTTTTTTCTTATTAAATCAATGTTTCTTTTATTTGATCAGACTGTGATATAATTTCATTCAAAATTTACTGGACCTTCACTATGCTTTGTGAATAAAAAAGAAGATCACCAATGATAGCTATGTCATTTAGTTTGGTCATCTAATACTTGGTCTACTTCAAATAACTCTAGTAAAGATACAGAATAATACTCATTTCAAATGGCAGAGATGGAACTCATTAAAGCATATTATAATTCCATATAAACTATATATTTTTTCAGAAAGAAGAGATATAAGACAGCTATTTTTGTAAGCTTTATATTTGAAAGACTGCTTGTACTTTATATTAATTATTTTGAGTTAAAATCAATATTTACAATCCAGATATTATGTATAGAATTTGTTAGTTTCAAATGAAAAAAGAAAAAAAATTGTTCTATTATTATGTATGTGTAATATAATTATAAATTTATTTTATAGTTGTTGGATATATTAAAATAAACTTTGCACCAATTATTATTTAAAAGGAATGAGTAATAAATAATGACAAAGGGTAAAATACAATGCTTCATATAAATTATCCATGTCTTAAATAATCATAATTAATGATGTAATTATATGCATCTTCCATTCATTTGCAGTTAACTATATTTGATTGTTGATAATTAGATTTTATGGAGATGCATTTATGTACATGCAGTTGTTTGTTTACTGTTAAATAGTTTACATATATTGGCATCCATATGTGAGAATACATTTCTATCTAGATTTTATGAATTAGTGACCACTATTGGAACAACTCATCCTGGTTATATTGTAGTTATATTGAATTAGGTCCTAAAAGGCCATCCTCATAATTGTTAAATAAAAATATTTTATTGACTTACAGTAGGACCAAAAGAACATTCCTAAAGTGGTTGTACTTTAAGGAATTAAAATTAGGATCTAAAAAAGATCATTCTTCATAATTACTGTTATAATGTTAGTGTTGATATTTATCCCATATAAAATATAAGTATGCGTCGGTACTAGAAAGCATATGTTTATAGAGTGTTTTATATTTATGGCTTAGTACATGTGTAATGTTGTGTTTTAAGTACCACGAAGTTAGGGTTTGTTATACAGCAAATGTACTTTATTATTTATAATTATATGAATATTATAATGTAAATAAAGATTGAAATCAAATTTAGTAATGAGTCTTGGATACTTATGTGAAATAATTATCTTTCTGCATGAATGGAATAAGTGGTAATACGAATAGTTTAAAATAATTTTGTTTAAAGAAAATAAATTGAATACCAATCAGTAATTATACTTATAATCAAACTATTGTTGTATAATATGCCACTTTCTTCAAGTGTAAGATTGTGTGGTCTATCTTTATTCATCGGGAGTAACTTGTGATCTCTGTGTTCTAGCCTGGCATTACAAATGATTATTACAGGTGATGGTCATTGTTATTTGATGAAATAAAATATTGGTTTATATATATTGGTTTATTTCCTGATGCTTCAAGATAGATGGCAGCTGTGTAACTGTAATTTATATAAAAAAATAATGATAAAAGTAAAAAGATGTCAAGCGTTGGTGGCCTAGCGGTTAGCGTAGCTGCCTTCAAAGCAGCTGGCCCGGATTCGCTTCCCGTTCAACACTTTGGCATATGAAAAAAAAGTAAATAAGATGAATCGGGTTTGTCTGACTATTACAAAATATTGTGCGCTCACGCACACACACACACACATATGCAAAATCTTAAAACTGCGGAAATATAGTGGTTAAAGTAAATCATAAAATTTAACTTGGATGAAGTTCTTTTAATAGACGGAACTTATGTTAAAAAACATTTTGTGTTTAAAAAATAAGATTTTTAAATAATTGTGTTATACCGGTGTTTATTTATGAATGTGAGAAGTAAACACTTAATTAAAAAGCAATACAGACTTTAAACCACATTGTAAAAAAATACAAAGATGTATGTTGAAAATAACAAGAAAAATATTTTTGGAAAATAAACAGTTATCAGTGTTTAAGGAAACAACTAAAGTCTTAAAAAAGATCTCACAGATTTCAACAGGTCTACAAAGAGACCAAGTATAAGAAAAATGGATTAAACCACTAAACATCAGATGATTTCTTATGCTTTCTCAAGCTATTAAAAGCAGTAGAAAACTCCTCTATGTAGTAGAATCAGAATAATGAATGGATGCAAGAAGATTTGTGCATAAAATTCACAGACTATTTTATAGTTTGTGACTTTTATTGGTGAATAGCCTTAGATCAGATAGCCGTGCATCTATATCAAAGGATCTAATACAAGGCTTTAGCTGGCATCCTTTATCTCTTCAGTTAACTATATAGCTATGAGTCTTTCAGTCCAAGATCATTTGCTTGTACATTCATATAGCTCTGAATTATACAAGAAAATGAGCTTAGATTGAAAATATTGTGTTTTCAATTTTAGACTTATAGCTTTATAGTTAACTAAAGAGGTAAAACATGGCTGTTGGAGGATTGCATTAGATCTTAAGATTTTGGTGCAATGCTCTAAGATCCAAGGTTCCTTACTGATAAAAGCCACAAGCTAGAAAAGAGTCTGGTGATATTGGATGAGTAGGCAGTAGATAGAGATTTTATGCACAAATCTTTTTGAATCCATTGATTACTTTGGCTTACACTGATTGATACTGTATGGAGAGTTTTGCCCTTACTGAAATTTGCTGCAATAATGAAAAATATTGAATATAAGGATAAAAAAACATGATTCAACATAAAGAGATATTTACCTATTGCCAGCAAAGTCATTGTGGTCTAAAATAATGGATGGTGATTATATATATATGTATAAATAAAATGTCTGTTAATTAAAAAAACTATTGTAATAACAATAAAAATAATAAATATTACAGTAATTAACTATTATATACAGTCTTTTGAGGAACTGTTATATTTAAATCACTAAACATCACATGATCACTATTTATTATGATTGCTCTTAACTGTTATTAAAGCAGGCACTATTATATGGAGAATTTTGTCTGTTTTAATAACTGTTATATTTATTATATATATAAAATACATATTTTGCGGGTTCAACCGTGTTAAATTTTTTTTAATATTAATATACCGACGTGTTATCAAGTCGAAACGTCGGTATATTAATTAATATCAATTTTTTTTAACACGAATGAACCTGCAAAATATGTCTTTTATATGTGTAATCCGTGAAAATCTTTATATTAACATATATATAAAGCTAATTCAAATTTGCAAACGTTTATTCCTATCTGTATTGAAGTGGTTTTGAAGAAGAAGAAACATTTGGAAATTTGAATTACAAATGCAAAGAGAAAAACAGAGAAAGTGAAAGAAAAATTGAAAGAAAAGAAGTGATAAATAAAACTTAGTAATAGAAGTTGTAATTGTAGTAGTATATGTCAAATTAATGTTGATTCCTGGATAACATCTTATATCTCATATTTTTTATAACTGCTTTCATATTCTCAGTTTAAAATAATATTTTGATTCTTGAAGACTAAGATCAAAAGAATTCCATATTATTATGATCTTATGTCTATCTCTAAGTCTGATGATAAATATCTGTAAAAGAAGTTAAAAAAAAAATAAGCAAAAGAAAAAGGTTTATTCAAAAAAAAATTAAACTATATAATTATATAATAAGCCCGTGTTTCAGTTATTACTATATAATTATATAAATTTGCTACGCTCATTAGTAAAAATAAAAGTGGCATATAATTTTTTATTAATAGATAAAGAAAAGAATAAGTAAAAGATGAATAAAAAAATAAAATAAATAAAGAAAAAAAAACATATACATATGTAAACAGAAAAAAAACATATTAGAGTGATGGCTGACATTGTTATGGTTCAATATAAATACAAGTAATAAAATGAACAAAAAATAAAAACAATTGACAATAGAGGAAAGAAAAATAGAAGAATGGCAATGCTAAAAGTAATAAAAAATCATTCTCATGCAGGATTTTTGGAGAATAGAAAAATAAAATGCAATATAGATTTTTTTTTTATTTAAAAAAAAGAAAAAAGAAAATCTGTCCAAAAAAAAAAAGAACCAAACAAAATAAATGTAATCACAAGTAATATTAATTCTAAAAATACAGACGTTAACAGAAATTAATGCACTCTTTTCAATGATAACACTTACAAAATTATTTCATACATCAAATCACTATATAGAAGTTACAAATTTACCTCTCTTAATTGGGATATTCCCAACATGACAAAATCAACTTTCATGATCTAAAAATACTGAAGATTTTTAAAGATCTAATTTAGTTTTATTGTAACTCATATATACATGTTGTTTAACACTTATCTTAAGATTTGCTCTGGAATTCTTATGATAAATATAAAGACAATTATGTTTCTAATAATCAAATAAATAGTCGGAGCAAGTTTCTTAGTATCAAAGGGTTTAATAGTAGGTGAATGAAATCATGCATTATATTTTTTATCATATCCATAATATGGTTACCATTATATCTTAATTTATCATTAAAATGCTTAACCCATTTAATATATAGGGTAGGTGAGCACAGACTTCACACCACCCACCACTCACCACTCTATCTCATATCACTGATACACTTGAACACATATGTGTTCAAGTTTACCAATGATATGAGATATAGTGGTGGATGCTGTGAAAATCTGTGCTCACACACCCTATATATTCTTATATTGACATAGGTATATAATAAGCCCGTATTTCAGTTATTAACCTATTCAAATAAAGCATATTTTATTTAAGTTACACCTATTAATTCATACATGTAATTATGAATATTATATTTTTTATCTGATTCAAATTTACACAAATTATGATTCCTATATAAGAAAGTTTTGCAATCTGCATATATATTTTGGATATAGACAATATTTAGAATTGATATAATCACTAACACATTTTTATAGGTTTTATTAGTATTGTAAAGTCCTATGAGTTTGCTAGTCTGCTTTATTAACAAATCTAGATATTTAATGTTTCCATTAACTCCCATGTTCAATTGTCCAGTTTAGGGTTGGATTCTCATTCAATTTATCAACAACGTCTGAAATCACTTCCAAAGGAGCAATGACACATCATCAACATATTTAGTATATACAACATTATTATAATCATTCAATAGAGGTTGCACAGTTGGTATGTGATAACATTCAATATAGATTTTAACACATGTGGATAAAAAATTAAGTGGCGGAATATATTTAGCAAAAGAAAAACAAGAGAAAAGGGAGACATATTATGCCATGGATATTAAAGATAACTTTATTTTAATTTAAATTTTTATTATTTATATATGTTTGTAAATAAAAAAAATGTACTTTCAATTTGGTCTGCTAAGTATGCACAAATTTAGATCTTTTATAGTTAGAAAAATATAAAATATCAAATAACTATGAATACTAACGTTTTTTATTCTTTGATCCTTTTGCCTTTAAAGACAATTATTAACTTAAATCAAATAATCAATTGCAGATTTTTTTATTTTATTTTGCAAGTCAAATAAGAATTTACACCTGGGACTAAAATCAATAAATTTTAAAATAGAAAAATAGACTTTAAAATATCTATAATTCGCAATATTTAATAATATTTATTTAACAATATTAAAAAAAATAACAATGATTAATGATTTATAGATTTGTACTAGACTACAGAAAATTCAACCTCTGGCGATGTTTCGTTTTATTTGTATTAAAGACAATCCAACGATTCTCTGGAGGATTTACAATGTAAATTTTTTATTAAGCAGAATTTATTACTTAGTCCCTAACTTACTATTTCACTTAATTTTTAAAATCAAATTTTATACTGCTTTATACTCTTTTAATAAAGCAATACTTAACTCTTTGTTTCCGAAATCCTGAATTATCTTTTTCCCATGACAATTTTGAAAATGATTGATATATCCACCTAGTTTGATATTCTATTTTGATGATCATCATCACAAAACTAGGGTTCAGGTCTTCATATATGCGATCTTTATCTTTTTAGTTTTGTTCATTGTTTAAAAAAAAAGAAGATAATAATTTTAAAATAATTCTTCTTTAAAGATATTTGCCAAATTATATTATCTTCCACTTTTATTTGAATTTTTCTCATATTTTTTAAAAAATCCTTTGCTTATGTATATATATTGTCCTGAATTATTGTTAGCTATTATGAATTAACAAAAAAGATTCTTTGATTCCTCTTCGTGAAATTAAAGAATCCAAGCAAGGCAATTTTTAATGTCAATTCTGTATATTACGGTCACAACAGCTCTAATTATTATATGATTATTCATAGAGTAATTGAATGTAAACGGGTTGCTCACCAAAATATATCAACCATTATGATAAGTCTATTGACATTTTATCTCTGAGTTTAAGACCAAGAATAAATATGGTCTCTTATCCGATTCCTTGGTAACTTTTAAATGAAATATCAGGTGCGTTATCTTGAAGGCAGAATAAATATGTGTATCAATGATATTTTTTACATATTTACAACTCTATTGACAAAACTAAATTATAGCACAATTTCACAGAAAGATTCTAAAATCATCAGATAAAATAGGAATTGGTGAAAGAATGGTTAAAATTCTTTGATTGAGGACACAATTAATTTTGTTGATAATCTTTTATTTAGCTGCTTACAAATACAGATAATTTTCAAATAAAGAAAAATTAATGACTTGGAAAAGGAACTGTCAAATATTAAATGGACATGGTTGGACTTAGTGACATCAGAAGAACGGTTGAAGAAACTATTGATTTGAAAAGAGAGCATGGTGATTAACTATATATCTACAAGTATTGTAAATAGAAGGAGAGTAGGATTCATTAGAAATAAAAGAGTGAAAGGACATATCCTGAAGAGTGATGGTAAATTAATCAGAATATTAAAATTAATTATTCAGATTAATGAAAGACACTAAATGCAGATAATACAGCTTTATATCTAACAAGTTAAAATATTTAATAATTTTATGAAAAAAGAAATATATATATATATGATAACACCAAAAGTAGTTCAAACATAGAAGTGCATTTTCTTTTTTGAGAGATTCTGAATTTTATTTTCTTTCTCTTGGATTTCTGATAATTGTAGACTTCTAATCATTATATTAAAATTAAGATCTTAAGCTACTAAATAGTTTATCATCAAAAAGTGATTAAAATTGATTTTGGTTGTTAAAATTAATTATATTATGATTGCAGTATGGGCTTTTATGAAAAATATTTAAAATTAAAATAAAACTGTTTTAAATTTTAGGATAAATATTCAACTGGATGTGAAGTCACGTGACAACACTCAAATAACAGGTTGTCAACAATGGTTTTATTGGACTGATTGAATTGGGATAATTTTTTTTACTTATTCAGAATAAAAAATAAAAATAGGATTTCTACAACAGTAGTTATTTTGTGCACATAAATTAAATGAAATTTCCAATTTCGAATCACTATATATTTTTTTTTATATTAACCACTATCAAATTCATTATCTATGATCCATGTTTTTACAAACATCTATAAGAATTATGAAAACATAAGAAGTTTTCGACATTCTTGTGGTGAACGTCATTTCGTTTTTAAGCTGTTATGAACAATTGATGTTTATTTAGCTAATTCCACTGATAAACTTTATATATATATATGGTGTATTACGAAAATAAGTTGCGTCTATATTTTTGATGCTTTACAAATATATCTGATATATATTTGATTTCTATAAAAACAAATTGCGACTATGTTTTTATTGTTGCCTGGTTTTAGCATTTTGTACGATTTTCCTAGATATATTATCCTGATTATATTTGAAAAAGTAAAAGGCATTAAATGTTGAGCATTTTTGTTTTGATTACTATTTCAAATCAAAGATACGATGGCAGTGTGTTCCAGTCATTTTACATTCTATCTATCTATCTATCTATCTATCTATCTATCTATCTATCTATCTATCTATCTATCTATCTATCTATCTATCTATCTATCTATCTATCTATCTATCTATCCATCTATCTATCTATCTATCTATCTATCTATCTATCTATTTATCTATCCAACTATTCATCTATCCATCCATCTATCCTCCATTTGTCTATCCATCTGTCCATCCATCTATCCATCCATATATCTATCTATATACCTATCTATCCATCTATTCATCTATCCATCGATCTATCCTCCATTTGTCTATCCATCTGTCCATCCATCTATCCATCCATATATCTATCTATATACCTATCTATCCATCTATCTATCCATCCATCCAGCCAGCCATCCCTCCATCCATCCACCCATCCATCCATCCATCCATCTATCCATCTATCCTTCTATCTATCCATCCCTCTATCCCTCTATCTATCTATCCATCTATCTATATATATATATGTGAAATCTCGTAAAAACTTTAAGAAATTGAAATATATTGGGAAATCATTTCAATTAAATTAGATTTTTTTTTCATTCATCTTAAGCTTTTGTTGTAGAGACGTTTCAATTTACTTTTCAATTTCTTTTATCTGTCATTACAATTTGTCTGTAGTTTTTTTTAAAAAAAAAACATTTCTTGGAAGTTTATTTAAAAAGATTTTGAAAAATCTTGATAGTTTTAGATTCAAATAAATGTGTTACTTAATAATAAATAAAATTAAAAAAAAAAAAAGAGAGTGGAAATGGTAGATGCAAAAACGACAAAGCTATAAAAGACAAAAACAAAATAGAAAAACTACTTAAAATCATTGTTATATATATGAAAACCCTTTTCATTTCAAATGTAAGCTACAGGGTAAAAATCAGGGTTTGCTCATCCCACATTCATTGAGAAGATTCGAATTAGGATGCAACATAGAAGGTAATAGAAAATTAATATCTCCATGCAAGTTTAAATTTTTTTATATAGCTTTTATATATATAAATGCATATGTATGGCAAGTGAAGAAAAAAGTTTTTATGTAGAAAATAAAATATATAATAGACACACGCCACCTTCCTTTCACACATATATAAAAACAATGGACCCCATGGCCATATTCTTTCAACCGCACTGTACCTTTAAATAAAAAAAGATAGAATTTTGCTAACAGAATATTGTTATGGGATATTTCAAATATTATATATAAATTTACAAAAAAAAAAAAAAAGAGGCACTTGTTAGTTTAGTGAGTAATGTGTCTCCCTTTCCTTCACACTATTTTTATGAGAAGACATTCTGTAAAAAATAATAAAAAAATTACCTAGCTTTAGCTGGTGGATCAAATACTTATAGTTATTTGAAATTTTATTAGAAAATTATATATATACCAACCACTAACCGCCTAAACATTCACAGTAAAGATAGAAATCAATATTTCTCACTGCTGTCAAGGCAACCTTCTCACCTTTTAATAGCAAAAATGGAAATCCATTCTTACTAATGGTCCACTGAATAAATGTGGACACTTAAAGATTGCAACTTGACTACAGGGTATGAAATATTGATACAATGAAGTTTAAATAAACCTCTTTAAACATGACATAAACATGTCACTATAATGCAGACTAATAAATAGTCAATTATATAACATTACAAACTGCAATATATATATATGAAAAACAAAATCAAGTTAACAACTTGTTAACGCTTGTATTTATGTCAACAGATGGCGTTCTACCAAAAAGACCGTCAAGCGTATTTCGTTTATATAAACGTCAGAGAATGCATTCACTATCTCTAACTTTAATTCCACTTTCAGATCAAATAGCTTGAAATCATGATCTGAAAGTTGAATTAAAGTTAGAGATAGTGAATGCATTCTCTGACGTTTATGTAAACGAAATACGCTTGATGGTGTTTTTGGTAGAATGCCATCTGTTGACATATATATATATATATATATTATAACCTACACTCCCAACACAGCTCATATACATTACATGAGCGAAATGCCCAGGCGCCAGTTCTATTAATGAATAGAACAATATAATAAGATATATAATACAAAATTATTACTGAGACTCTATATTTAAGTTTATGTTCAGCTCAGCTCAGTGGGAGGCTATAGGCAGTTCATAAGATATATGATGATAAATGAATAAAATAAGAAATATGTTTATTGGTACAGTCTATTAAATAAATGAATAAAATAAGAAATATGTTTATTGGTACAGTCTATTAAAATATACTTTAAACTTAATTTCTTCCTTCATCCAAACACAACATATATCAGCTTGCTATAATTATATTCTTAAACAATTCTATGACTTGGCATATCACAATCTAAACATCTACTTTAATGCCAATCAAGAAATAAACAATAAGATCTCAGGGAATTTAACAAACACAGTTGAATTAAATAAACTACATTGGCCTATAAGTTATAATTCTAAAGTATGATAAAAATGTAATGAAACAAATTAACTAAAATATTTGTACTGTGGTTCAAATAATAAGATAATGATAGAAATAGGGTATTTTAATCTCATATCATCATCTAACAAATATATTAACTTGGCAACCCTTCTAATACGTTTATCCAGTGGCAAATGTTTCTTATATTGTTTGGATTAAGAAAACAATATTGTCAAACACCAGCAGATTTAATATTATAACTCTAAAATAATATATCTATTTTATAATAGATTTATGAAATGTGGAGATGTGGAAATGGAAAACACGAATGTATACAATAATAATTCAAGACACAGTTTTAAGATTTTAAATAAATAAAACAAATCATTTATTACACTAAAATAAATTTGGTTTAACATGATAGTTACAATTGGATTACTTGTCTTACAGATTTTTAAATTATCAAATAAACTTTGAGCATAAAATTATCAAAAAAATTATCAAAATTATCAAAAAACTTTGAGCATCAGTTTGGGATTATCCCTATTATCAAAGCAAATTAACAACAAAGCTTAAATATTCTGACTTCGAACACATGCTATGCTTTGCCTACATGTTTCATCTACATGACACTAAATAAACAACATGTTATATTATTAGCACAAAAAATACTTTTGAGAGGATATTACTATTGATTAATAAAATAAATCAAATTAATTATATTTGGCTCTCAACAAAGCAATTTTCTCTAATTGACTAAATAATCACTTTCAATTACGTATACCTTTCATGCATAGCAACAAAATCATGTTCATTCTGATGATTTGATGATTTATAACCTTTATTTAAATAAATACATTGTATTTTAAAATATTTATTTTCTGTTTTAAACTCAATAACTTTATACTTCTATTTAAATGAATGTAATGTATTTCAAAACATTTATTTCTCATTTTAATTTCAATAACTCTATACTCTATATACACAATAATATTTATATTATGCGTGTGTGTGCATGTGTCAAGCAACAATGATAGAAAGTAATCTTTTCTACAAACTCTCCATTCATTAAGAAAATATCATACAATTACTTTATTTCGGACAATGTCGCAATTTATCAATAAAATAAGACACTAATATCAAGAATAAATTTAACAATTTATCTGGCCACATATTAATTAACACAGAGCTATATTTTCATGATTGTACAGACTACACGTTCTAAGGGAAATCTACATGAGGAGCAGATAAACTCTTACTGAACACTTCTACGATAATTCATCTGATTCTAAATACACTGTTGGTGGGGAACCTTTTCCTCATCACCAAGAATATAAGAAAAACATCACATAACTTCCTAAACATCATTTAATCATACTTCAACAATGGCTCATCTACTTCTAAATACACTATTGGTGGGGACTTCTTCCTCAACACCAGGGTTCTAAGAAAACATCACTTAACTTCAAAAATATCATTTAATCATACGCATATAATATAAACTAGGCTCTACTCATGGAAAAACATATACTAAATAAGCAAAATCTTTTATCCCTACAAACATTAGAACGCATTCAGATTTCTTTCCATTCTCAAAGCTTTTTTAAATATCAAACATTATAAATACATGCTGGCAGATAAATACATACAGATAACATACTAATCCGTTCAACTCAGCAGAATAAAACAGCATCCGAAATTTATATTGAACTTTATCAAACAAATGTCATAATTGTGCAAAACAGACACACACACACGAGTAAAAGTATATATAAAATTAACTCTAAATTACACACTATGCAGGCAACATTGTAATTAAATATTGCATTAGAGTATAACTTTTAATTCAGAATAAACTTTAGGTTACTTTTAAAATTTAATGGTTATAATTATTACGAACGAACTTTCTTTTATATCTAGCAAACTATTTCTATTATATGTTCGTTGATTTAAGAAAGAACAAAATTCTCACTTTTTTTTAAATAGTTTCTCAAAACATTTATTAAACTAATTAATATGGATGATATATTACAAATATGGAGATGAGTTATGTAACTAACATTATTGAGTTAAACAGGGTTAGGTATTTAGTGTTTAAGTTCTTTGTTAACTTTATTAGAGAGTCTGATATAGCTTCCATGTCTCTTGAAAAATGAATGTTGTGGCAAGAGTTTTGTCTCTTTGTTTAATTTTCTCTATGCTCTGAATAAATAATGAGTTTTCATCTGGCTTGGGATGTTGGTATTGTGCCTTGCACCTTACAATCCAAATGGCATAGGTGATGAAAATTGACAGCCTGATTGTAGGAATATCTCTTCCACGAATGCATTCTTTTATATTAAGTATTTTGTAGTAGTCTATCTTTGAATTGTTAAATATTATTGTTTTAATATTACCTAGACCCATGCATGTTTTAATTATGTGGTCAAATGTTTCCTCATCCCTGCCACAGCTGTGGCAAATTGATTGGACTTTGGTGATAGATCTTTTATATCTGAGGAACCAGTTGACCGGCATGGCATCCAGATTAATTTTAAGTAAGTAATCTAAGTATTTTGGTTCTAGAGCCCAATACTTGAATAGGGAAATCAGCTTGTGATTAATTATTCCTAATCTTGTAGTAGAGATTTGATTATTTTGTTTTAGGATGTGATGGGCATCCCATAGCTTGATCTTGCTTTGATAGTTGTTATGGGCATTTGTATTTTGTTGCATTGTTGACAGGATTAGATGGTCAAGCCAGCTTAATTTTTTGGGGGGTGGTGTGTCGGTAGGAATTATGGATTCAGTGATCTGGTCATGGCCATACTTTTGGACTAGATTATATATCAGAGTGTGTGATTTCTGATAGTTAATTGAAGTGATGGAATGTAGTGACATTCCATTTAATCTTTTGTTTTCCTGCATGTTTCTCACTTTGAGATAATAAAGTATACAAAATAAATATAAACCTCTCTAATAATATATTTAAAAAAATGTTTCTTTCTTTTACCTTCGTAATAGAATAATAAGACCTATTTGTACACAATCAATTTTTACCAGCATATTCGTCATTTGGATATGCTTCAGAGATGATCTTGAAGGTCAAAATAACCCAAATTATAAATAAAACATAATAATAAGTAAGCCTATTATCAATAATATACATTAATAATGACAAGCAATAAAAAAAAATAAAGAAACAAAAGTTATTTGTTTTGTAACTTAAAATAAAAGTTCACTTGCAAAGTTCTGCTCCAGGTTTACGAAACAATACGGGACACATTCCAAACTGAATTTAAATAAAATAAACTTCTGCAGGCTAACTTAAAAAATATAATCATAACTTAAATATGACCTAGCACCTCCAGTGTTTATAGCATATCTATTTGAGGTACCAAATCACACACAAGCAATTAATTTCTCCTTTATTATACTGAAAATATAAGACATTCTCCGTTGTAGTTCTAAATTAAATACACAATTATTCTTAGTAGTTTTCTTGAATAGCATTTGACACTTTATAGTCTATTATACGCATGGTTTATTCTTAAATATTGGCAATTAAGATACCATGATTCCTTAGTAATTCCACAATTAATAATACTTTGTTTTATATTCCATCTTTATCGAAGAGAACAAAAATTACCCGCATTTCTATTCTTCCATTCGATTTAAGCAAATACTTAATTTGTAGTAACTCACATTTTATTTCCTTCATTTAAAATACATATTATTTCCAGAAATACCAGATAAATAAATACTGTCATCTCTTTATGATGAATTTAAACATGGCATGATTTATCAAAATATGCATATCCTTAATTTTATGTTTAATCCTCACAAAAAAAAAAAAACACACGGAAAATAGTGAAGAATTAAAATATATTCTGTAAAATAGTTCTGCATGCGTTTTCCAGATATATTAAAGAACACACAGTGGTTAATGATACAACAATAATATTCATGCAATTTATTCTTATTTAAAATGACAATTAAATGAAGTAATGTAGACTGGACGTTATCAACATACATTTTTAAAAGAGCAATAGTTATGAATAGGTTAATTCAAAATGTTTAAATCAAGGAGAGCAAAGTAAACTATGTACGTTTTAAAAATTTAGAATTGCATCCTAGTTAACTTTTCCCATAATAAATTTCTTAAGATCCTTTCAAAGTTTTACTCCAAAGTCTTTTTTTAAAATCAATTTGACTTCAGCAACTGGCTTTAATTTTCACAATAATGAGCCACTGTTTACTGGCTACAATTACAATACATAATAAGCAAATTTTCTACTGGAGATCTTTGTTAAATAGCTCTTTTTAGCAAAAGGTCATTTCCCTTCACAAAGTTACTCCCACGCTTCTTTTCTATTTAAGCTAATTACATATTCAAAAAAAATCTTTTCTAAAAAAAAAAAATCACTCTGATTAAATCAAGACAAAAATAATAATAAAATAAATAGCTTTTACAAACTTGAAAGAAAAATGAATATTAATTAACTATTAAACAAAAATGATTAATAATTTATTTAATTTGTAAAATAATTCATTGATTCAACTATCTATTAATCATTGGAAAGAAATATATATTTGTTAAATTATTTAAGATAATTACTGTAATTTAAATGTTTTTATTGTACATGTACTATTGTTTGCTGTTATTAAAAGATGAAAATGAAATGAAACATAATACAGACATATATGCATGCACATGTACTGCAACCTAAATATTAAACTATCCTAACTAAATATAATTAAAATGGCTATTAATTGTTGAAAAAAGGATAAGTATTAATGAATAAAGGATTTTGAAACCATTCAACCAAATATTACACTAACATAAATGTGGTTCTAATTTCTCCTTATTCATAAAATAACTTTGCATTTTCCTGCCCAAATATATCAATTCCTATAATAACAACCCCTCTCTCTGGCATTAAATACTTCACTAACCACAATAATAATAATGAATACTTATAAAGTGGTCTATCAACTGCATAAGCAACCCATATCTAAGCTTCAAACAATCTCCAGCAAAAAATTTTAAAATTCTAAGGCTATTTCATTTTTTAAAAAAATATAACTATGTGATGCAGATACAAAGCATGTCAATTCCTTGTTCTTATTCAGATGGTCACTATGTATATATATATATATATATATATATATATATATATATATGATCAACAGATGGTATATTTACCCAAAACACCGTCAAAGCGGGTTTGTTTACATAAACATCAGAGTAAGCATTCACTACCTCTTTCATTAGTTCCACCTTTAGATCATAATTTCAAGCTGATTTTGCTATCATCAGTGAAGGACAGGAAATAAGAAACTAGATCTAAACACTAAACTCTGAGTGTTTATGAAACAATTTCTATTCAGCTTGCAAGCATGAATTTTTTAGACACGTAATGTCTTCAAAATCAGCATAGCAAGCCAGATAGCTATATGGGTCTGATATCAGTTCAGTATCTCCACATAGTAGAAGCCTCTGCAATATATATCATTGCAAGAAAAACTTCAAAGGTACATTTATGAAAAACAAAAAAGCAAGTTAAACTTGCCAATGCTTGTATTTATGATCAACAGATGGTGTTTTACCAAAAACACCATCAAAGCGTGTTTGTTTACATACACATCAGAGTAAGCATTCATTACCTCTTTCATTAGTTCCACCTTCAGATCATGATTTCAAGCAGATTTTGCTATTGTCAGTGAAGGACAGGAAATAAGAATCTACATCTAAACACTAGACTCTGAGCATTTATGAAACAATTTCTATTCAGATTGCAAGCATTGGCGAATTTAACTTGCTTTTTTGTTTTCCATAAATCAGTTACTTAAACAGATTGTTCTTGCAGTCTGATATATAGTTGCAGAGGCTTCTACTATAGTAGAATACTGAACTGTATATCAGACCCATATAAACTATCTGAATTGTTATGCTGATTTATGAAAACATTAAAAAGCAAGTTAAACTTGCCAATGCTTGCATTTATGCTCAATAGAAGGTAGTTTCATAAACACCATCAAAGTTTAGATTGTTTAGATATAGCATCTTAGAGTCAGTCCTTCACTCCTCACTAATGATAGTTCAAATCAGCTTGAAATCATGATGTCAAGCTGGAACTAATGAAAGTAAGGACAGTGAAATAAGTAATCTGACGATGTAAACAACTACGCTTTGATGGCGTTTATGTAAACAATCATCTATTGAGCATAATACAAGATTGGCAAGTTTAACTTGCTTTTTTGTTTTTCATAAATGTACCTTTGAAGTTTTTCTTGCAATGATATATATTGCAGAGGCTTCTACTATGCGGAGATACTGAACTGATATCAGACCCATATAGCTATCTGGATTGTTATGCTGATTTTGAAGACATTATGTGTCTAAAAAATTCATGCTTGCAAGCTGAATAGAAATAGTTTCATAAACGCTCAGAGTTTAGATGTTTAGATCTAGTTTCTTATTTTCTGTCCTTCATTCCTCACTAATGATAGCAAAATCAGCTTGAAATCATGATGTGAAAGTGGAACTAATGAAAGAGGTAGTGAATGCTTACTCTGACGGTTATGTAAACAAACACGCTTTGATGGTGTTTTTGGTAAACCACCATCTGTTGATCATAAATACAAGCATTGGCAAGTTTAACTTGCTTTTTTGTTTTTCATAAATGTACCTTTGAAGTTTTTCTTGCAATGATATATATTGCAGAGGCTTCTACTATGTGGAGATACTGAACTGATATCAGACCCATATAGCTATCTGGCTTGCTATGCTGATTTTGAAGACATTACGTGTCTAAAAAATTCATGCTTGCAAGCTGAATAGAAATTGTTTCATAAACACTCAGAATTTAGTGTTTAGATCTAGTTTCTTATTTCCTGTCCTTCACTGGTGATAGCAAAATCAGCTTGAAATCATGATCTGAAGGTGTAACTAACGAAATAGATAGTGAATGCTTACTCTGACAATTATGTAAACAAACACACTTTGATGGTGTATTCATTAAAACGCCATCTGTTGATCATAAATACAAGTGTTGGCAAGTTTAATTTGCTTTTTGTTTTTCATATATATATATATAAATGCAAAGAATGTTGTTTTAAGCATCCATTTTATTTATTTTGTTGGAAGTTAAAGAACACACACACACATATATATATATATAGTAACATAATTAAAGTAGCTCAAAAGATCTATTATTAAAGTATCAAATATACAAATATTATATTCATTGTAACTTAATAAAAATGATCAAACGATCCAAATGTATCAAATAATTAAGAAAAGATTCAAATATAAATCTTTAGCTTAATAAACGAAAAGCATTGTAGCTTGAATTAAATTATGAGAAGAATACCTGAGTAGTGGCTGTTAAACAAAAAGGTCAGATTGAGTTATCAATCATATTAAAGGTCATTATATTAAATGAAAAATACTTCTATAATTAGATTCCTCAAGATATCACAATATCAATAATTATAAACAAATTATTAATAACAACTATTATAGCTCAGGTATATGGAAATCACGTGAGGTGAGTACACTAGTAACTCAATAAAATATCTGCTCAGGTATACAGACAGTAGATTTTATCCACTTTCATTCCTTGGTTTGATGTTAAGTGCATATCCAAACAAATACCAAGTGAATATGGTGTAGCAGGGTGCCACTAGATTATTTGAATCTAGACACGGTTATATCTAATAACCTTTCACAGGTACCGGGTTTGAATCCCTTTTTGGTACTTTATTTCTAATAAACATGGAAGATTTTGCTTTTTAGAGCCATATCACTGTATGCACTAATATCTAAGTAAGCATAAAACATCTTTAAACTAAAGTGGAATTCATTAGACATAAATCATTTCTTAGATCTTAGCATAACAAATGTGTTTCAATATTTTTTTATAAGTTTTACTAGCTCAGATTACTATTAATTTAGGATGGCAATTCACTCATCCTTGCATGAAATAGATGATGGAATGGTGGTTATAATATTTCTAAAAAATCACTAAATATTATGAAATCAATATTTATTTATGGCCTTTGAACATTTAAACAGCTCATTAATTAAAACGTGATGGTGATGATGATGACCATGACAATGATAATGACAATGGTTTCAATGACAGCTTTAGGACTAAGCCTAAGCATAAAATTTAAATTCGGAAATTAATAATTATTGTTAATCTTAGCATATTTAATCATATCTTAAACAACTAATATTCAACCATTGATGATGAATGATCACCACTTGATAAAGACTACTCTTAATGAAATATATATGCCTCATTTAATAACATAAACTAATATTTATTACTGCATTTCTAACATATACATAAAAGTTTCTATATTTACATGAAAATTTATACTAACAACAACAACAATAATCATAATCGACTGTTTTAAAAATCATAACATTATATTTTAAATTCCTCCCCCTTTCCCATAAATATATTTCAAAAGTATATTGTATCCACAAGAAAAGTATTTCATATAAAAAAAATTCACTCATTGGCATATATACCTTATAATCTAACATGTAAGCAGAATGTTAAAAAAAATGTTAGTAGAATTGAAAGAGCAAGTTTTAGAAACAAGTTTTAAATTATTTTCTCCCCCTCTCTTTTACCTCTGAAATGCTATACTTTAACTTGAAACAAAATAATCTAATATTTTAATACTACTTATTACTTCACATTCACTCGCAATTATACACATATAAAAATACCATTATGTATGTGCGTGTTTTATCCCATAATAACAAAATATTATTTAAAACCAAAATAATAATACAAAAAATTATTTTACACATTAATATTTCATACCTGTAAATTAATAAAAAAATAATTTTGATACATTCAAGATCATTTATGAAGGTCAAAGTTATTATTGGTAAGACATTCTTGTTTTAATTGATCTGAATAGTCTTTAAAAGTTCTTTAAATAAAATATACCACTTTATTGCTAAAAGTTTATTAAGACTCTGATATCATAAAGAAAATATATCAATAAAAAAGAATTTATACTACCAGTTCTTTGTAGTGACTTCTAATGAGTCAATTTTCTCTTGCTTAATGTCTATCTTTGGCAGCAACAATTTCCGTGTTTCTTTGGAACAATCTCTTTCTTAAAGTGTATAATTATTTGATGATGATGATCCTATTGAGGTTATTTGCTTTAGTGGACAATTTGGAAATCTTTATATTAATTTTTCTTCTCTTCCTGTCAAGCATGATTCTTTTAGTGGATAAATACAGCAGTTGTTTTCACGTTTATAAATTTCCTGGGTTTTAAACTCAGTTGCTGGAACAATTAATTGGACTTGATGATTAATATTTATCAGTAGATTAATTCATCTTTCTGATCTTCGAATGCAGGTGAATGTTTTCTTCTTTCTATTTAAAAACATCTTATTTCTCTGGTCAGTTGAAATGTGTAGAATATTATTTTTCAGACAAGACATCTTTTCTTTCCTATATGATCTGTAGCTTCATGATGGTCAGGTCTTGATGGGACATATATATAATTTTTCTACCTGGTCATTTCTTATATTTTCAACATTCAAAACTTCATAAAAAATGATTTAAAAAAAATTACCTAGCAGAACTAAAAATGTTTGCCTGCTTTAGTTTCAATAATTTTTTTAAAAAGTCTCTATCACAACTATTATAATAACAATAATCTAATAATAGTCAAATAGCTCAACTGATTTTCCAGACTGCTTTTATATCCGATTTTTGAGTCAACTCACCCAATTAGAGTAAGAGTGTGAATTGCTATTTTTGACCAACCCCCCAAAAAAATCACACACCTAGTTTTCAGACACTTTTGTCTTAAAAAAAAATAGACTTAATCCTTTTTCACGTATATCTGTAATATCTAAAATTGGAGTTTCTTTTCTCTAATCTTAAGATAAGACAATTTCAAAATTAGAGTTCCCACCCAGCTTAGCTCCCAAAGTGACAAACAATTATTTACAAAAACAAAATTGCTACAAAAATATATATCTGATTCAACAGATTTCCTCTTTTAACATAAAATTGTACAAAAAAATAATTTGACAGATTTAACCCTTCCTTTTCTTTCAATGTTTAATAAATGTAAATTTCTGTATGTAATGTACACACATACTTTATCATTTCAAATCATTCATAAACTAACATTAAATAATATAATTGCTAGCTTAGTAATTATAACCCTAATATTCAAAATTAATCCCAATTACAATTATAGAAAAGCAAAATAGAAGTATAGAACAAGATATTAGAATTGATCAAACATAGGTTAGTTTTAAAGAAAGTTAAAATGTTGAATATTTGAAATATAAAACAATTAAATAGCTTACACATACACTGCCTATACGTATGTGTTATAACTTTGCTTTTTAAAGAAAAATTAAAAATTGAATAGTTTAAATGTGTGTATTACCTTTCTATCAACACACAAACAATATTAATTGTTGACCCACTCTCTTTCTATCTAAAGCTTTTAGAACTGGATCTTGTAGAGTTTGAACTTGGATGCTCTACAGCTTCCTTTTTTATATAAAAATGTGATGATGATTTTTGTTCATTTTCTCTCGTGCACATTACTATAAATTTAGCTAATGACTAAATTGTAATGGCACAATATATATATATATATATATATATATATATATATATATATATATATATATATATGCCACATTTTGCATGCTCATCCATGTTAGAAATTTAAATATTTATATAGGGACATTTCAACTTGATCACACAAGTCATCTACTGTGTGATAAAAGGAAGAAAGACGTTTGTAGAGATCCTACAATCACTAATTTGAAAAAAATGTTAAAGTTCCCCCAATAGTAAAAATATTAAATTAAGAATGTTTTTTAAAAAATCTTTCCAAATAGGAGGAAGTTTTCATGTATCACCTCACTTATTTATACAATCTGGTTTTTTATATATCTCAATAGCTCTACTGATTTTGCACTCGTAGAGATTATCACATCTGGATATGATCTTGGTACTAGAAAAATCAATTTATGACCTGAATCTGTAGTATGGAGTAAGAGTGCTGCTGCTGATGAGTTTTGTTTAACTGCATTAGCATATTCATCTGTTCTACCACTGATGCATGGATTACTCGTACACACACACACAAACACACACACACACACACACATATATATATATATATATATATATATATATATATATATATATATATATATATTAGCCTTACTTAAATACAACATATTTTTTTAAAGATTACAAGTGAATATTTAAAGTCTAAAGATGTTCCCTCATTTTAACCAACTTCTTAATATTAAACAAAACATCAGTTTGTAAATGTAAATATAAATGTTATATATAGAACTTGCAAAATAAGCTCTTATTAAGCTTTGAGAATATTCTCAACCCGAGACCAGTTTCTGCTTCTGGCATCATCAGTGAGGTGCCCGTATATTCACCTCACTGATGATGCCAGAAGCAGAAACCAAACTGGCATTGAGGATATTCTCAAAGCTTGTTAAGAGCTTGTTTTTCAAGCTCTATATATAACATTTGTAAACACGAGCTTTATTAAATTAGCTCATGTGACATCTGACTTGATTTTTTATCATGTAAATATAACTATGCATAGTTTAGTATATATGCAATCTTAGCAGAAAAAACCAAAACATCCATATTACATTATGAAAAACAAAGACTCATACATCAGTAAATGCAATGAATAGTGGTACCACTTTATCAAGATCAGAAAGATTTATTTTTTGACATTGTTGGAAATTAATAAATTGTTAGGCACTGTCTTTATCCTGTAAATATTTAATTGCAATTTCTGAATAATTTGTGCTATATTTAAATTAAGCTACTATGCAAACATTTTCCATTCTACTTTCCAACAACATCAATAAATAAATCCAAATACCATCAGAATTTAATCAATGGTGACAACAATACCACTCTTAAGAAAAATATTTTTTATATATTAATATTATTTCAAAATTACCCCAAATTCACAACTCAACAAGACTATCCAAGAAAATAAATTCTAAAACACTACCAATGGTTTCACTGCTACAAGCAGAATTCTCAAGTGTAAAAGAACTAGAAAACAATACCATGTTTAAAATAAACTTTACCCACAATTCCCCTTACTTCCCACATAATGTTAATAATAAAATAACTTTTAAATAAGTTAATTGCTTCAGAATCATAATTTTTTAATAATAAAGATTAATTAATTCTTCTTTTTATTTTACTTCTCTCAAAAAAGATAATCTTAGCTTCATTAAAATTAATAGGGTGGCCTGTGATGAAGCTAAGGGTGTCTTTATTGAGAGAAATAAAATAAAAAGAAGAATTAAAGAATCTTGATTATTAAAAATTTATCATTCTGAAACAATTACATTTTTAAAAGTTCTTTTAATATTAGGGATGTATGTGGAATTGTGGGTAATGTTTATTTTAAATATGTTGTTATTTTGTAGTTCTTTACACTTGAGAAGTCTGCTTGTACTACTGGAACCATTGGTAGAATTTTAGAATTATTTTATTGTCTATTCTTATTGAGTTGTGAATTTGGGATAATTTCAATGTTTATTGACTCATTTAGCTTTATGCTTTTATTATTTAAATAATTTCAAATATGTTTTTGATTATAATCATTATATTTAACACATATCAAATTATTTGCATAAAAAGTAAAAAAATACGATCATAAAATCACTAAAATGAAACAAAATTATTTGTATATAACTGAAGTTAGTTGATTGCTTCCCTATAATATGTCATTAAAACAAAAAAAAAACTTACTTTTCAATTATTGTTGCCAAATATTATAGTATAATTCAAATATTTCAATAAGGAATAAAGGATTTGCAGCCGATAACCAGAATGCCATAAAACAAAAAAATGAAGAATCTTTGAAGTTTATTATTACAACCTTATTTAAATCTAAATTAAATTTACATGGTATATCAAAGTAATCTCTATTTGTACATAAAGCACAATATTAACTTTAATATAAATTATTTGAAATTTAAGCAAGGTTTTTTGAACATGGAAATATTAAAACAAGAAAAACTCTCTATACAGTAGTGGTGATCACGTGGTGTTTAGCGATATGGAAACATAATATACAGATTATTTATTATCATTTATAAATTTTAAAATGTTTTATAAATATTGCTTATTTGTGATAATTATATTAAGATTTAAATATTTTAGGTTTAAACACTGTTTAATTTGGTTTTGATAAATTTAAAAAGCTTTATGTAGGTTTATCTGTTGTCAACAATTAAAATAATAAATTATTTGTCTTTTAATAAATTAAACAACATTTGAATACGGACTTTCAAACTCCATTCAAATCCTCTCTAATTACATCTAGCTTAAGAATATATACTGTACATGTATGCAAATATACCATTTAAATAAATGATTTGTCAGAGTTTAAAAAAATTTATACAAATAATTTTACTCAGAAAGTTAAATAATTGAATTCAATAACTGAAACACACGGCTTATTATATACCTGTGCCTATATATGTAATATGTAGGGTATATGAGCACAGACTTTCACATGACCCACCACTCTTAACACTATCTCATAACACTGATACCCTTGAACATATATATGTTGAAAAGATAAATAATCACCAATATACGTATTTCATACTAAACCACCAATCATCAGTTGGTCCAGATTACCATTTCCAAACATATATGGAGTGTGGAGTAGATTGAAGCCTGTTCATTAAAGTATGAGGTTTGGATATCTTAATATATATCTGAGCACTTATAGCAAATATGTGTAGAGATGGTAATCTGGACCAAATGATAATTGCTGGTTTAGCATGAAATACATATATTGGCAATTATTTATCTTTTCAACATATAGGTGTTCAAGTGTATCAGTGTTATGAGATAGTGTGGAGAGTGGTGGGTTATGTGAAAATCCGTGCTCATATACCCTATATATAATTGAATTTAAACAAATGAATATAAATCAGTATAGTCTAAACCATTTAAGATGATTGAATAATGCAAATGAACTAAATCTAAATGACCATTGAACTTCATTTTATATTTCTCAAATGACTATGTGTTGAATTCCTGCTATAACTTTATAGAATCTTATTACAAAATGATAATGCAATTTAATTAATTTAAATACATACATTTAATTAATGTTTATTTATGCATGTTTAAAACATGAGGTGTGTAATCTATTATATCTTATATGCACTAAACATTGGTGACATGCATAATATTAAATTATTCCAAGTTTGAAATAAGAGTTCTATTTATTATGTATATATATTTTTCTGATTTGAGTATAAAAGTGTAGCTGTAGAATTTCTGCTTCATTGTATTGATAATGACATGCATATTCATGGATGTGCATTCCTTATTTTCCATTAAAGATAATTAATTAGATTTAGATCCTTTGATTATTTATATTTTGATATTCCTCACATTCCTGTTGTAATTTTAGAGGATGATGGCTAATGCATTGCTTATTAGTGTGATTTAACATAATATTTTATGGGCATTTATATTATTTCATGTGCTCAAGTGCATACAGATATATTGTTGTTATGAATTTCTGATTATTGCATCTGCCTGATTATAATTTAGATATTGTGATTTATATTAATGTATTTTACATACATATATTATCTTTGCATTTTTGTAAAAAAAAGTGAATGTATGATATAATATTAAACTACTAAACATCACATGATCACTATCTCTTGTACTAGCACATAATTGTTAATAAACAAGGCAAAACTCTCCATACAGTATTGCCACCCTGTGCCAACTAGAGTAATCAATGGATGCCAGAAGGCTTGTGCATAAAATTCCTATCTAGTGCTGGAGGGTTGCATTAGATCCTAAGATCTATGTGCAGTGCTCTCAGATCCAAGGCTCCTCACTGAAGAAGGCCACAATCCAGAAACTAGTCTAGTAATATTGAAGGAGTAGGCACTAGATAAAGAATTTTATGCACAAGCCTTCTGGCATCCATTGATTACTCTAGTTGACCCAGGGTGGCACTACTGTATGGAGAGTTTTGCCTTGTTTATGATATAATATTATTGTGGATAATAAGGTTGCTTTATTTCAGTCAACATGGATAATATAAAAAGATGCTTAATCATTAGTTTTAAACTCTGTTTAGAGATTCCAAGTATGTACACTTGAAGTAAATGATATCATGCATGTTCATGTATAGGCAATACATTAAATTATTAGTGTGATGTAATTCAAATAATATTGACATTATTATCAATATTGACAAAGATTATACATAATAACGTGTTGTCATTATGGGAATAGTTAATAGAGTCTCATAAAATTATATTTAACAATTAAATTATAATATTTCATTATATAATTTGTTGGTCTTATAAAAGCATTACTTAACTTATCAATAAGTCATGGTATCTATAGTGCTACAGACATAAGAAACAAATCACAGGTATTATTCTATGTGTTAATAAATATGTGTTAACACTTTTGCTTGTTGGCTGTATGATTCAGTTTTAAGAGCAATGTATCTGTAGTGGTTTCACTTTCTATCATTTCCTAATTTTGAATATTATAATATATATAATGTTTTGGGAACTGTTTATATATAATTAAAATGTTCTCCAGTGGAAGCATGTGACAACACATTTACCTTTAAAATGTATTAACATGTTAGGTTGCTGGAGGGTGCTTTAATTATATATAAACAGTTGCAAGGAATTAATCTCAAAATATTACATATGAATATTTAAGACTGTAAATTATTTTTTATTACATATATATGATATTTAAGGTGGATATTGATATCTTAATGAAAACAGAATTTTGTAATACCTAACAGATCATTATTATGCACTGCAAAAACTATTTTAAAACTTCATTATAGAGAATCCTGAAGCCTAATACAATAATCTTTTCTATACACTTAAGGTATAAAAAGTGGTGACAAATTTTAAACCAAGTTTGAATCCTAAGAAGAAGGCATAACAGCTTAATGGCACACTAATCATTATGACTTGGGACTTAAAATTATATATGAGAATTTATAAGAAAAATAATTTCAAATGTTTTTTCCATAAGATCCACTGTTCACAATAATTTTTAGTAAGTGTGAAAACTTATTCCACAATGCTACTAATAGTCTGGCCAAAAACCATTTGTATTGAAGGATGGCATGTAAAACTTTTCACAATCTATACTAGTTTTGATATTTTTAATATATGTCAAATATTAATAAAAAAAATTGTTTTATAACATGTATCAAAATACATATTACATAAAATAATGATATTAAAAGGATGGATTAATCCAATATTACTGATATGATATCAGTAGTAGATTGTTCTGGCTTATTATCTCTCTAATATAAATTACATTAGCACATTATTATAAGATCTCACATTCAAAACATATCTAAAATGCTTTAGAGTAACAAATAAAACGTGATTGATATTCACCTAGAATTTTTTAATAAAAAAAATAGTCACCAGGTCACACCAGGAAAATCATCCACTGATTGGCTAGTTTTTCTTTTCTAAGTATTTTATACTAAGAGTAACCAAATTTTAAACTTTTGCTATCTAATAAATAAATTGGTTGGCTAAACTGAGAATAAAATAATGAACTGTAAAATTATCCCCAAAAGTTAAAAATTCAAGAAGTAATCGATTATTGAAAATTTTCAAATTTTATTAAAATTGAAAAGTAGTATATCATTAACAATGGAAATCACTCTTCACTTTTATATTTTTACATAAGTAATAACAGGAAAAAATCATTTTTGTGGTGATAAACAGTATTTTTTTCACACTTATATATTGGGAAATTCAAAAGAACATTTGAAATTTTTGCCTGTTAATACATTTGTTTAATACCGTCTTTCTCCCATTCTCTTTCTTTCACACACACACACACACACATATATATATATATTAAATCGAAGATTTCACATGCTTTAGATATGAATGAAATATTACCTCTGGATTTTTAAGGAGATAAGAATGTATATTCTAATCTCAAGCAATTATAATTACTTCCATTAAAAAAATACAGCATTATTTTGCCACTAATTAAAGATGGCCACTGAAGAGGAAAAAATATAAATTTGTGAACAAAAAATTGAAATAATGTGTAAATTAGTGAAAGCTAAATCAAGGATAGAGAAAAAGAAAAGATTTTAACAGGATATGCACAGTGGACTTGAATTAGGAGGGATATAAAAGAGGAGATACCATTGGACAAGTATTTTTTTCTTCTGTTCTTCATGTTACACCAGATGGCAAGTTAAAATAAATTGTATCTTTTTCAACAAATCCACGAGCTGTTTTATTATATTAACGTCAAGGTCAGCCTTTGTAAAATGTGTGAATAATGCATAGTGCAGCCATCAACTCTTTCTTCCTTTCTGGAATATCAATGATTCTGTGATTCAATCCTATCACTTATGTAAAGATTAGAACCCTGAATTGCATACCAAGATAGTACAAGGAGGTCACTCAGTGAATCCTAATAAAGACAAAATCATGCATGATAATCCACTCAATGATAGAAATAATCATTTGAAATTTACTGGTAAGAAACTTTATTTTTGTGTTATATGTGATCACATTAAAAATTATAAGTACTATTGAAGAGCTATAGTAAATCTTGTTGAAAAATGAATTAAAATAAATCATAAGAATAATAATAATTGACTTTCAAGAAACAAGTTAGTTTGATATTACGAACTCAAACATTCATTATTGGCAGTAACAACTTGTGTATTATGTGTAAAGGGTGTACATTTTTTACTATTCTCTTATATTATTATTACTAATTAATTTGTGGTAGAATTACAAAATTAATAAATCATAGAAAGACAATTTATTTTGCTGTATATTTGATTTAAATGTTATACTACTAGTTAAATCTATTATAATTTTACCAATTAGAAATTCTAATGCCTTACCATAGATTACAATCCTCCAGAGAACAGTAATTTAACACACAATTGTGATTATTATAGATAGGGATGGGAAAGCCAGTGGATTCACATATAGAATCCTGGCACCTATGAAATATATGAAAAACTTGTTCTTCTCTGACTATTATTAAAACTTATTTATAATAATCTGGGGTTGTTTGACTATGTTATTCAGAATACTTGACTTATTGAAATAAATGAATGGTTAGGTGTGGTATAACTTGATTAATGAATATGTTAAAATGTAATAGCATATAAATCCTAATTTACCAATAAATGGGATTATATATATATATATTAAAAAAAAAAAAAAAAAAAAAATTTTTTACCCCCATATATATATATATATATATATATATATATATATATATATATATATTGAAATATTTAATGTGTAATGTTATTCATTTATAATTACTTAATTAGAAAACACTTTGTCCCAGGTCAAGAGTTAAAGTAAAACTCTCAGGCTGACTTCTTTTTTGAATGCAACCAACCTGATTATTCTATTTTAACCCTGGCTGTAGACTTTTATTAGTGAATATTTTCAACAAAGTATTTTTTAATTAAAGTAATTATAAATGAATAACTCCATATCTTGAATACTTCCATCTAAAGCATTCATTAATAATATTTTATAAATTTAAATGGAAGATAAGGAAATAGAAATAGATGGATGTTACTAAGTCATCCAGGTTTGACAAAAGTTGGGTTTCTTTGCAAATAATACCTTAGAGCTTTAGAATATATTACAAAAGTTATCATATGAAAGTATGAAAATAGGACTAAAGTTAAACATTAAAAAGACTATAGTAATGTTAAGTGATTTTTTTTTCTGAAAAGGAAAATAAATTTTGACAACCATAAATTAAATTAAATAAATATTGGTCAGGTTATTAAAAGGGTGAAATCAAGTGTATAAGTAAACTTAAAATGAATCTTTTTTAAAATCAAACTAACTTAATAACAAAATAAAATATACTTATGTGTTTGAAGGAAAATATTTTAACTAACATGTTTTACAAGCTTTTACTAAGTATGAAAGACTTTGATACTTAAGAAAAGAACAAATATAAAGACTTCAGATTACTAAACAAATTTATGAAGAGAAGTATGTTGGAAACAAGAAGGGATCAAAAGCAAAAGAGTTGGGTGAGAAAACAAATTACTACCATTGAGATCATTGAAAAAAATAAAGATACTGAAGTTGAACTGGTCTTAAAATATTTCAAAAAGAGGTGATTGAATAACAACATTTGTAGTCTTAATCTGGATCTCAAAATATTATGAAAGATCTAAAAAGAGATTACATGTGGAATAGATGGATAAAATAAGAAAGACTTGTTTTGTTGTGGAGAAGGAAGCCTGTAGAATAGAGAAACTGGATTAAAGTTAGAGAACAGTTGATTGAAAATAGTTGAAAATGATGATGTTGACAATATGTACAGAGTCTGATATTAGAATGAAAATAGATTAGAAGATTATGAAGTGCAATATAGGGTATGTATAGAGTAATTCCAGTTCAGAAATCATCTCTGCATGTTCATATAATGAAGAAAAATATGTTGTAATGAAGCAAATTATACAATTATATTATTTTTTTACTTGCGATATTTTTTATTAATATTTTCTACAGAACATTTTTTTAATACATAGTACAGGCTTAACACCTGCATTTATATATGCAGAATTCGAACTCAGACTTTCACACGACCCACAACTCTCAGTGCCATCTTATATTGCTGACCCACCTGATCACACACATATTGAAAAGATAAATAATCACCAATATAAGTATTTCGTGCTAAACCAGCATTCATCAGTTTGTCCAGATTACTATCTCCACACATATATTCAATCAGTACTCAGCTTTATATTAAGATAGCCAATCGTCATACTTTAATGGACAGGCTTCAAACTACTTCAACCCACAACTCTTTATTTTTTTCTAAATTAGGTCTAACATTTTTTAACTTGGACCTCTCTTGTCAATATTGTTTTATATTAACGTAGTATCTTTACGGAGTTTCGTCGTATATAAAACAAAGAAAACAACAACATAAAACACTTTTAACATAATAAAGTAAGAAAGAATGAACTCTTACTAAAAATTTTAGAAGAAAATTCAAATACACCAAAATAAAGAATGTCACTTTTAGATAATTTAAATTATGCCTAGCTATGACATTTAGTTTTTAAAACCCTTTTATCAATCTTTTTTTTTTAACAGATATGATTTATAAATAATCATTACTATCAATCATTATCTATACATTTCAGGATGATCTCTCCAAGTTTAGCCCATCTTCTCCGATCTGTAGCTTCACTGAACCTCAGCATACTTTCTTATTTCATTCATTCATCTCACATATGGTCTCTTTCTTGGTCTTTTACAATCTTTTGAAATACTGGATTCAAGAAATTACATATTCGGTTAAGCTAAAAACTAAAATAAATAAATAAACAAAGGCTAATGACGTATGAGTTTTTATTAAAATTCTTTATCCTACGTCTGAAAATTGATGAAACTCTGTGTCAGACATATTGCAATTATATGCATTAAAAAAAAAGTTGTTTAATTTGTCTCCAGGAGGAAACAGAAGCCGTATACTATTAACTTTTTTTTCGGTTTTTTTTTTTTTTTTAATAAATAAGTTCAAAAATCAATTTTCTAAAAGAAGTTTCAAATTCAATACTTTGTTTTGATTTAAAGTTGGTTAAAATCTGAAAACATGTTTTTTTTATCTTTCCAGAAATTATACGCTGCATTTACACTTTTAAAATATTTTACTTAAATTGACACTTCTTAGAAAAAAATAATAACAACTAAGATTTTTTAACTTATTTTTTTAGAAAAACATACTGTCAAATTGCTGTTGACATGTTGAAACCTTTCGTCTTCTCAAATTGCAATTGACTTTAATCAACGGAGATTTTGTGAATATGATTAAGAAAATGGATGACACTGTTTACTAACATACTTTTACTTTCTGAATATGTTTCCTAAATATTTATAAATATATTAGAAATACGGAAACGAAAATTATGATACCAAATTCATATATTACTGAAGCATTTTTATTATGTATATATCATGACTTGATAATAATAACGGTATAGGGGAAATATATTCTTGTTATTGGTAATATTAGGTGCTTCTAAATTGATATCACTATAGGGAATGTTACATACAGCTTTTTCTAAAATGATTATTTGTTTTATTTTAATTTACTCAATGGATCTTTAATTATTGGGTAATAAGTGTCGACTTATTTTAATATTTATCATACTATTGTGATGAAACCAACAAAACAGTACATAACCTCAGATCGCATATTTTCAATAGAAAGTTTCTTTTTTTCTCACACTAGATTGTTACTAATATAAGTATAGTAATGGGATTTTGATTGAGTAGGCACTAGATGGGGATTTTATGCACACACCTTCTGGCATCCATTGATTACTCTAGCTTGCTGTGTGTAGCAATACGTATAGTGAGTTTTGCCTGTTTTAATAACAGTTATAAGCAAGAATAAGAAATGGTGATCATGTGATATTTACTGGCTTAAAACATTTTTTATAATGTAATGGGTATAATTATTGTCACGTTGCTGATGTACAACCTATTTTTATTTATAATATTTTTATTTTATAATTGCTTATATTATGGCTAAGTTAACAATAACCAAGACATAAAAACAATGAACGATGTGGTTTAATTCAAAACGAAATATATCACTTTATAAACTTTGATAGTAATTTTTAATACTAAGTATCTCAGCAGAATAAACATTTATAGCAAGACCATTAGAAAGACATTCAATCATTTCATAATTCTGCAAAGCATTCACAACGAATTATACAGTCAAAAAATTGAAATTATTATTATTATCCTGAAGCATCTCTAAAAAGAAAACTCACAGAAGACAATAAATAAATTATCACAGTCAACAAATACACCTGCATTTTCTACATGCCACATTTTTCTACCAGTCATTTGTATCAATATAAGATTTATTGACTCCTAAATATTATTGTAATGATAACCAAGATTATCTGATGCAATAATCTCAACGATTCATGCAAGATAGATAAATGGATAATTGGATAATATTTAGCAATGAAGCAATTTGTCATCAAAATTAATCTATCAGAAGACATAATAGTCAATATTACATTAAAGAAAATTCATAGAAGATGAAAAAAGAAGGGTCAAAGTGCTAAAGCAACTCCTGTTAAAATCCCAAAAAGAGATCATTATGATAAGAGATACAATTATGATTCCATATTTTTCACAAAAAACCTCAAATTGTTTTCTTGGCTCATAAATAACAATTTGTTTATGAACAATTGTGAAATTTTTTTGTGATGTGATAAAAAATTATATATATATATATATTATAAATTATTGTACTTTGCACTAACTATAATTTTTGATTACAATGTATAAGTATTTTAGTTTTTAATGAATATTAATGTGAGCACAGCTATTTTTTGTATGTGAGCATAGTCTAATTTTTGTATGTATGCACATATGTATATTTTAATTTTGGATTTTTTATTTATTTTTATTTCAATTTAAATAGAATTTAAGATTGATTAGGAGGAAATGTAGTTTTTTTGTTTGTTTGAATTTTGTCATTGATTGGGTAGATATTCTGTATAAGATTTTGTGACCAATCAGGGGGTTTTGTTAAATTTATAATCTTTTATCAAATCTATAATTTTTGATTATCACCATTTTACTGTGTATTTTTTTTCTGATAAAAACCAATCCTCTGGTTGAAATATAATATTATTTCTTGGATTTATAAGTCTTTTTTTGTTTTTATATGTATTTCCTTTGTTTAGTTTGTTATATATATATATATATATATTCCAAACCTCAATACCCCACACATTCCTGAAAGATAGAAATGAGAATGTGTAAAAAATATTTTCAGTATATATGGTAAAATGATGATTCTGTAGTCACATTGTTGACATTAATTATTTCAAATAAATACTTTAATAAATATAATTAATTATTTTGGTACTTATATATTAGTCTTGTGACATGGAGCATGTATTAGACATGCTGCACCTTTTCACATAGTATTGTAACAGTCATATTGTATATTTGTGCAACAAAATCCAAAGTTTTAGCAAATCATACCAAGGCTGATCGAAGTGAGGTTGTTGAGACCCTGAATCCAGTCTCCCCTCAGTTAATCTACCAACACTCAAAGATTTACTACCTTATGGATGACATATATGAGGCCACCCTAGTAGTTTCTTAATTTGCGTGCCAGCATAGGGCATCGGTAAAACATGAGACTATGATATAAATTGGCATGACCAAAGTATAGCTATATAGGTGTGACTCAACTAATAGACATCATTAATTTAGATTGTTATTCATAAATACTTAAACAATAACTAATTACTAATTACTAATGAATAATAAGCAAATTTAGACACTAAGCAGAGTTATATTTTAAACAAATTTAATAAAAACAAAATTTAAGTAATAAAATAAAATAAAATAATTGGCTGACACAATTTTGTTTCACTCGCAGGTGATGATGATAGATAAAACTGCATATGGTTTGAACCTATATATTTAGTATTGGGACTCACTCGAAGGTGATGATGATTTATAGTTACATTTTGTTTAGATTTACAAATTTATTATTTTCTCTCACTCGCAAGTGATGATAATTTATAAAGTTACATATTGTTTAAATTTAAGATTGACTATTTTATCTCACTCTTAGGTTATGGTGATTTATAGTTTATCTAGTTACATTTTTATGAGCTTTATTATTATAGCAATACAGATTTATTTCAAGTTTAGCTATGCCCTATTTATGCTATGTTTTAATGCTTAGATTTGCCTTCATTAATTTGCAGAAGAGATCATCATCATCAATTATAATTAATAATTTATTTGAATAGTACCAATTCTCTATATAGATTATAAGCTTACAAAACCAGATTCACTTTCAGATCAAAGCTGAAATATAAATTATTATAGAGGGATGAACTGATGGTGGGTAGTAAGACTTCAGATACTAAGGCGTATATAAAACATACCATTTGAGTCTGTGCATTTCGGATGTGCTCTTGTTTAAAGGATTTGTTACCATGTAACCAGTTCCTTTTTCTACCAAGCCCATTGCTGTGAAAGTGACCTTTTAGTCCAGGTGATCAAACAGCTATATAACAGGAAAATATGGATGTTTCTGATCCAGTCTTAAATGGAAATAATGGGATGACCCTTAAAATCAAACCCATTGTGAAACGAAAGCTGTCTGAACTAAAGATCTGGGTTGGTCATCAAAACCAGAAGCCCATTCAAAAAATAACATACAGCAATAGGTAAATTCATGTGTGTGCTTAAGAACACATTCGTCCCACTGACCACATTAATATATATAAAATTGAGATGCAAAAATTAGTTTCCTTCTATAGAACCACCATAAGTCAGTTCATAAATTAGCATTTATACTTATGCTATTAAAGAAATATAATGAATCTAATTTATTAAGCTATCTATATAGGCATTTATAGATATATAAGAAAGACTACAGCATATTTTGGGATAATTATAAGACTAAATTCTAATTCTATGCTGCATTTAGTCACTTCAGCTAAATATTAACCATATAACGCAAGCCTATATTTACTCATTTGTAATCACTTAATTATACACCTAAACTAAGCTTTATTTACAAGTTTCAGAAGGGAGTTTAGTGTGTGTGCTAAGAAATGCAAAATTATCCATATGTGAGAACTTCTAATCATTTCTCACTATTTAACTTCAACGTGAGTAATCCCCATTCTGAATCAACATAGCATAAACATATAAATAAATAATTGAAAATAATATCAGCATAGACTTATCTAAAAAAACATATAAAATTATAATTAAGATTTCACATAAGTGAAATCTAAGATTTGGCTCTTTTTATTTAGTGCAAAGAAACAAAATTCAGATATATTAATAAATTATATTAACTCGGCTTAAATCAGATTTAATAAGTTGACTAAATTATGTTAAATCAGGCAAGGTTTACATTACCAAATAATATTTATAAAAGTTACATTTTAGTTAATAAATCAGTATTTGATAGTTTGAAATACATTAGTTTAAATCATATGTAATCAGTTTAAATTAGGCAATAATTGTGACACCAAATAATATTACAAAAGTTACATTTTACTTTTAAGAATTAATATCCAAAGGTGTGAAATACATTACTTTAAATTATATTGGCCATTTATAATAATTTGAGCTAGCTTTAATAGGTTATGAGATTTAGTTTAAAGTTCATTTTAAAATTGCAGAAATGTTACCAGTTTAAGTTCTTTTCTCAGGCATCTCTCTTAGGCATGGTTATTCACTGTTGGTCTTGAGCATGCTGTTACTTGTATCAAGCATTGGTCATCCTGTTCTCCATATTGTAGACTCCTCTTTGGGTGCTGGAGAGCCAGTCTTTTCCGTACTTAGCCAACCATTTTCATTATTAACAATTTTAGCAATCTGTTTAATCTTAAACTTAATAATAGTTCATACTTTACAAAATGGCTGCAATAGTTTTTATACCTTTCATCCCCCCTCTTTTTTACTTTAGTCACATGTGTTTTCTTTATTAACTACCTGTAATAAAGTGAAAACCAAAATCACATGTTTTTCTTTATAGTTCTTAATTATGTCCTAAATTTCAGATTCATCTTCTTAATTAGTTTACTACTGAAACAGTCAGATTTGACAATCCTACTGTTTCATCTACTATATTCTATAGTAGTATTTCTATATATGCATCTATCACCAAATCCTTGTATATCATGTTAAAAACAGGCTAAATTTAAACTTAAATATGTTAATCATGTATGTGTGCATATATATTAAAATATAGTATGAAAATTGCATCTATATATATATATATATATAAATCTCTATAAATATGCACACATATATTTCTGATAATAAATAAATGGAAAATGAGTTGTATGTGTAACATAAGACTACATATATGCGAGAATGAATAATGTTAACAGGATTAAAACATTAAATTTCTTTACTTAAAATATTAATTCTAAAAAGTAATATTTGAAATTATTATATAATTCTGCATATATCGTTAAATTAAATGGTTGAGTTACATATATAACAAAATGTTTTTCATCTTTTAAATTTGTTTTTCTAGAAAGGATAGCACCATAAAATTTAATCCTTCTCACTATAAAATAACCAAGTTTCAATTTAAGGTTAAAATTAGATTTAAAATTAGAAATATGAATAAATTACTGCGAGTGACCGAGGTTAAAACTGACCTAACAGAAAAATAATCACAGCAGGATTCCGCGATTTTTTTAGCAATAGCGATAAAGCTGGAAAAGTGAATCTAAAAATAATGTAACAAAGGAGAGGGGGTGAGCTATTATATAAGCTGCTGCAGCCATCTTAGATTCATTCATAGTCTAACATTAAATTTTAACAAAGTTATTGCAAAATTTGTGATGATGATGATGTCAGGTAGAAGGCTATATTCTTTGCCTTCTAGCCCTTGGTAGAGCTACCTGATGCGGGAAGAGATGCAGTGAAAGTAGCCACCATTTAAGAAGTCCCTCAATGATAAAAACAGCTTACCAGCAGAAAAGAAGATAATGGTAATAAATCCTTCAATTTAAAGCCTTTCAACTAAAGTCCACTAATTCTTATAAGCTAGCTCAACCTAAACTCTATGGCCATAATAATATGTAATTTAAACTCATTTCTAAAATGTAATTTCATTTTATTTTAAGTATAAAATCTTGCCTGATTTATAATTTATGATTTCTAATATACGATTTATTATTATCTGATTTGTTAAATGATTTATTATTCTTAATACTTGATTTATTGACTGTTTTATAATGTCTTACCTGAGTTATGATTTGCATTAATAACACATTTCATTTGTTGATATGATTTCTTTATTTGTTGGCTTACTTGCTGAATTTATTTATGATTGATTTAGTTACATTTTAATCTTATCCCTAGTAATTAAAGGTTATTTAGTTTTAACTTGCTAAAATCTATATTTTGAATATTTTAATATAACTTTTATTACATATAATTCAAAATGATCTATTTTAAAATAATAAAGTTTCTAAGTTATTTTGTATATTTTAAGTTAATAATAATATTTGCCCCAATTAATTAATTCTCTTGAACAACTTAAAATTATCTTAAACTAAATCAATCAAATATCAGCTAATGTCATATAAGTTCCACTTTAAACTATGCTAGAACAAAGCCAAATTTCAGATTTCACTTATGTAAAATCTTATCTTATTTAAATCTTACATTTCTTTTAGTTAAATCTATGCCAAACCTTATTATTTTCAATTATGTATTTGTTTATGCTATATTTATTCAAAACTGAGTTTTATTCTTAGTTAAGGCATTAGTAAAAAGTTATTATGTATTCTCATGCACATATATGTAATTTCGTGTATATTAACACACAAACCAAGACTCTGTTTTGAAATAGATAAAATGTCTTATTTAAGAAATAATTACAAGCTTACAGCTATTCTAAGATAGATTTGCTTTAAATATAATATTTAAGTAATATTCAGTTGAAGTGATAAAATACAGTATAAAACTTTTATTCTTTATCATAATTTTCCATAATATACTGTAATCCTCCCTAGAATTATAAATGCCTATATAGATAGCTTTACAAATTAGATTCCTAAGCTTTCCTTAATAGCATGATTATAGATGCTATCTAATGAACTGATACACAGTAGTTTCATGAAGGAAACTATTGTTTAGCATCTTAAATTTTATTATATAATAATGTCAGTGGTGCGTATGTGTCCTTAAGAAATGCTACGGTGTACTCACTTGTTGCTGTATTCTTTAATGGGAGTATGTGTTAGGGCTACACCATTACTCTTAGTTTGGACAACTACCTTCTCCAGATAGTGGATGGGTTCGCACCTCTGCACTTAAATTAGTTGTTCGATCATCCAGATTAAATGTCTTTTATTTTCACAGCAATGAGTTTGGTAAAAGGGAACCATTACTTGGTAAAAATCACATGAAAAAGGCACATATATGAGATGCAGAGACTCAAAATTGTATATTTTTTATACACCCTGGTATCTGAAGTCTGACTGCCAATAATCAATTCATCCTGCCATAATAATTGTATTTTTCAGCTTTGATCTGAATTTGAGTCTAATTTAATAGGCATATTAGCTATATAAAGAATATATTGATTATTCGTGCTTAATGAAATATTATGTTCTTTATAAATGTTTATAATCACTTCTACTAGCTCTAAAGCAAATCTAAATCCTATTATATAGCATAAACTAGGCATAGATAGTCATGAGCAAATTCATTAAATTTATAAAGTAATTTTAAGGCTCATGAAAATGTAACTTCCAACCTATAATTCCTTCATCACCTGCAAGTGATAAAAATGTATATAGCTAAATAAATTAGAATATCTGTAACCTAAAATTACAATCACCTGCGAGTGATTACAAGTGCTATATATAAACTGGAAGTGCTTATACCTTAAATCATCACCTGCAAGTGATATACATATATATGACAAATTGAATCATTTGTAACTAATTTGTAACTAGAAAATTAATATCACCTGTGAGTAATTTCTCATGTCATATATATATGTAAACCATGCTATGTATAACTCAGCCATAAATGATAATACACCTGGGTCTCGTTTTATGCAATAGATAGGTTCCTCAGAAAACATGCACAAACAAAATTGTGCAAAAATAGACATAACTTACATTGAAAAAGGGGGGATGTGGTCTGTGATTTTTCAAAATTCGCCACCAACATAAAATTACTTTAAAATTCACGCAAAAAAAAAATAAGGAAATAAAATATGACTAATAAAAAATTACAAATTTGAAAAAAATTGATACAAGACAATCTTTTTTTAACAATAATATTTAATTTTATTCAAAATAATATATTTTTATGCATAATTTACAGTACAGTAATTTACATTTTTTAAATACACGTTTTAATTATTGTCACTATTTGCCGAAAAAACACGTTTGTTTGCACTCTCATGTTGTGTTAATGGTTTTCTGTTGACAACGTAATTAGTAATTAATCTTTGAGACAATGATTTTATTAATTGTTTATGAACATAGACTTATGATAATAAAAAGACATTTATTTACCACTGCTGGGAAAAATTTAATTAAAACTAACAACTAAAAATTAAATTCTTATTTTTGTCTTTAATTTTTTAATTTTCAATTCCATTTAAAAATCAAATTTCGTTTTACATCACATTAATTTCAAGTCGCTGTAAGTAATTTTTAAATTGTTAATTACAGTTAAAAATCAGATTTTAATTTTTAATTGTCAAATTTAATTGTGCCCATTGCTATTACTCACCTTTTAACAATAAACTTGCGGACACATTCTTTTTTAAAAAGCAAAAACAGAATGTGATTTAAAATGCAAAATTAACACGCACAATGTTTGAACAAATTTACATTATCATCTTTTAAAATTTAATGTGTGTATATTTCATTATTGCATAAAATCTTACTATTGTAAAGCACTGAAAATATTGAAATTACTAAGATGAAAATCGAATTCCAATAATGTGCTATTACTTTCAATATAATGTAAGTGTGCAAAATTTATTATTTAAAGTAATAGCGCATTATTGGAGTACGACTTCCGGTGAAACATAAATCGTGTAACTTCAAAATCATGTTAAATAAGTCCACATAAAAAGAGACCCAGGTGTATTTCCAAAATCATCACCTGTGTGTGAACCCAAACTGAAATGTAAGTTGTATCCCTTAATCACCTGTGAGTGAGACAATGCATATAACCATTGTATTTATAATTTGATTTATTATTTCAATATTTAACTTTTTATTAAATTAATTTTAAATTTAACTATTGTGCCATGTCTTGATATTGCTCATCATTATGTCATTATTTATTACTGGTTATTAAGAATCACTTCCTTATTTAATAATTATATCATAGTCACACAATATCTATATAGCTATATTAGTTAGATTGCCAATTTTCTCCATGGTTTCTGCTCTACTGATGTTCTACTGCTGGCATGTGATGAAGGAAAATACTGCTGTGGCCTCATATGTGTCATTTGTAAGGTGGTAAATCTCTGAGCAATAATAAAGAAATTAGGGCTATATCAGACCTGTGGTTTCACCACTGTATTCTGGTCAGCCTTGGGATGATTTACTAAAGTTCTAGGTTTTGTTACACAAATGTACATATTTGACCGTTAAACTAAATTTTGACACAGCAGTGACTGCTGCTGTTATTGACTTGTTTACCAGCTTTGATCAATTTAATTTCTTTCACCTCACTTTAAAATCTATTTTTATTTTTAATTTTATAAGTAGGTCAAAATTATAGCGAGATGAATCAATTTTGATAAACAGAGCAAAACTCTCCATACAGTATTGCCACCTGTGCTAAACAGAGTAATCAATGGATGCCAGAAGGCTTGTGCATAAAATCCCTATCTAATGCCTACTCATCCAATATCCCGAGACTAGTTTCTGGCTTGTGGCCTCGTCAGTGAGGAGCTTTGGATCTGAGAGCACTACATCTAGATCTTAGGATCTAATGCAACCCTCTAGCAACCACCATTTATCTCTACTTAACTATAAAACTATGAGAATGAAATTGAAAACAGAAAAAAAATTTTCAATCTAAGCTCAATAGCTTTTATAGTCATATGGGTCTGAACTCAGTTCAGCACCCATACATTTTGGTGTCTTTGGCTCTTTTACAACCATATCCACCACTATCCTATTAGGCAGGATTGGTGTTAAACTATTAAGCATCACATGATCACATTTCCTATACTAGCACATTAATTGTTGATAAACAGAGCAAAACTCTCCATACAGTATTGCCACCTGTGCTAAACAGAGTAATCAATGGATGCCAGAAGGCTTGTGCATAAAATTTCTATCTAATGCCTACTCATCCAATAGCCCCAGACTAGTTTCTGGCTTGTGGCTCCTCACTGACGAAGGCCACAAGCCAGAAACTAGTCTGAGGATATTGGATGAGTAGGCATTAGATAGGGATTTTATACACAAGGCTTCTGGCATCCATTTTTTACTCTGTTTAGCACAGGTGGCAATACTGTATGGAGAGTTTTGCTCTGTTTATCAACAATTAATGTGCTAGTATAGGAAATGTGATCATGTGATGCTTAATGGTTTAACACCAATCCTGCCTAATAGGATAGTGGTGGCTATGATTGTAAAAGAGCCAAAGAAACCAAAATGTATGGGTGCTGAACTGAGTTCAGACCCATAAGACTATATAAGCTATTGAGCTTGAGTTCAGACCCATATGACTATATAAGCTATTGAGCTTAGATTGAAAATATTTTTTGTGTTTTCAATTTCATTCTCATAGTTTTATAGTTAAGTAGAGATAAAAGATGGTTGCTAGAGGGTTGCATTAGATCCTAAGATCTAAATGGGAGTGCTCTCAGATCCAAAGCTCCTCACTGACAAAGGCCACAAGCCAGAAACTAGTCTGGCAATATTGGATGAGTAGGCATTAGATAGGGATTTTATGCACAAGCCTTCTGGCATCCATTGATTACTCTGTTTAGAACAGGTGGCAATACTGTATGGAGAGTTTTGCTCTGTTTATCAACAATTAATGTGCTAGTATAGGAAATGTGATCATGTGATGCTTAATGTTTTAACACCAATCCTGCCTAATAGGATAGTGGTGGCTATGGTTGTAAAAGAGCCAAAGACACCAAAATGTATGGGTGCTGAACTTAGTTCAGACCCATATGACTATATAAGCTATTGAGCTTAGATTGAAAATATTTTTTGTGTTTTCAATTTCATTCTCATAGTTTTATAGTTAAGTAGAGATAAAAGGTGGTTGCTAGAGGGTTGCATTAGATCCTAAGATCTAGATGCAGTGCTCTCAGATCCAAAGCTCCTCACTGACGAAGGCCAGAAACTAGTCTGGGGATATTGGATGAGTAGGCATTAGATAGGGATTTTATGCACAAGCCTTCTGGCATCCATTGATTACTCTGTTTAGCACAGGTGGCAATACTGTATGGAGAGTTTTGCTCTGTTTATCAACAATTAATGTGCTAGTATAGGAAATGTGATCATGTAATGAATCAATTTTATTATGCCTTTGTGAAAACAAATCCGCAACTCAAGTATCTTTATAAAATCTAACAATGCTTTATTATATATGTGTAACACATAAACATAATTTAAATATATATGCAGGAATGTAATTTCAAATATTATTTATAAAATTATTTAACAATATTACATTTATAAAACTAATTACATAAAGAAAACTTATAATGTTTAACTCTGTCACACTACTGCTTCTCTGCATATACGTATATCTTGGTTACACATACATCAATATTTACCTTTATTTAATAAACAGTAATATACATCTGAGCATATAAATTGATTTATTATTTATATACATATGCTTTCCACATCGTATGCTATAATATATGCACACATACATAACTATGATTATAAATCTTAAAATTAGTCTGATATACGAGGATTTGGGTATATAGGTATGTAAATAAAAGTACTACTATAGCATATAGTAGGTGAAATAGTATGATAGACATATCTGACTGTTTCAGTATCAATCCACTGATAACTTTGTAATCTTGTGATCTGACCAAAATAATGTGTACACAGATCTTATATATGACATTTTCACAAAAAATTATGAAAATTTCAACATGTATATGGACCTTTTGTACATGATATTTTCCCAAGATTTACAAAGTTACTGGAAGGTTGAATACATATGTGAAAAGGGGCAGCATGTCTAATATATGCTCCATGTCACAGGACTAATACACACTATAAATAACTTTTAAGCAATTACGAGATGCCATTAAACAAAAAGGCCATAATATCAGTAAATAATAAAAACTTTGGAGCATATTTTACCAGAAATATATATGACTTTCACAAGAGAAATATACATTTAAAATATATTAAAGAGTTAATTTTTAAGCAATTAACACAAGAAGCCATTAAATAAAATGCTGCAAATACCCTGATCTTTAATTAAAAAAAAAGAATGAAATACATGCAACATTATCTATAAATATATATACAAAATTTAGACAAAAAAGTATAAAGTACACCAATTTTAATCTGTAAATTACAAAGTATAAATAATTCCACACTACTATAAATAATTTTTAAGCAATTAATATGACATGCCATTAAACAAAAAGGCCATACAATTGGTTTTTTACAAAAACATTGGAGCATATTTTTACCAGAAACATATATGACTTTCACAAGAGAAACATACATTTAATATATATTAAAGAGTTAATTTTTAAGCAATTCCCTGATATATAATTAAAAAATTAAATACCTGTGACATTTTCAATAACTATATATACAAAATTTAGACCAAAAAGCACAAAATGTACCAATTTTAATTGGTAAATTACAAGAATTACCTAAAATACTACTTAGAAAACAAAATATTAACCATAAATATTATTTATGAAAAAAAAAGCATGATATATATATATATATATACAGAATTTTCAATAAATACATACAACATTTTCAATAAATATATACAAAATTTAGAAGAAAAAGTATAACAATACTAAAGATATCACACCCTATTATGGACTGAACAATGAATAAATTACAAAAATTTCTCAAATATTATTTATGAAAACATAAAATACACACACATATGTTACTTATCATGCAATATATAACAGGAATTGTCACAATAAATAAATGTAAGTAGTCTGTTCAATTTTATTAATAGGTCAATCAAATTTTCTAGATAATATGGAGGATTTCAAGTAAATATTTTACACTTTTTCCCTCCAAAATGAATACATGATTGCAGAGAATATTAGTTAAATGGGATTTTGTTAAAAAGTGATAATAAATATAATTTTTTTTTAAAAAAAAATGTTAAAAAAAACATTTTGTCACCAAATAAAAAAATACACAACTTTTATTAGTAATTCATACTGGCGGCCAATTATTTTTGATTTCATTTATTATGCAAATGACAGCATCCTCATCTTTATGACATATACACAACATAAATTTGGCCAAATATGAACCCAAGTGTTGGTGAAATGTTTCCTGTTGTTGCTTATTATGTCATTTCCTGGAACCCCAAAGTTCTGTAATGTTTCGTGTGTGTGGACACCTGTTTTTGGATTGACAAAATTATACCTGTGGTTCACACAAAAATGACTATAACTGGTACTTTTCAAATCTTCATTTTAGTACACCTTCCAAGAATTGGAATATATGTTCAAACCCTCATTTACATTTTGCTTGATGGTTTCCATGAGAGTTACTGTTATCCTAGCACTAATTCTAATGATAAAACACTCATTGGTCTCTCTGGACAAGCCACTGAATATTTACTGTTTAGGAAGAATGTGTCCTGATTGGTTTTTTCTTTTGGTAAATAGGCTCTCATCTATCTTGATGATTTTGTCAGGCCCTCCAATTTTTTGTCTTTCATGTTCAATCATAACAGTTGTACAGACTTCTTGAATGTAGTTATTCCAGTCAACCACTATCTTATCTGATAATGTGAGTTCTATTTTTCCCCATTCTATGGAGGTTAGTTTCCAAGACCAACTATATATAAAATGTATGGCAGTTAGGAATGGGATTTTGGAACCCTCCAAGCACATTCCCTTATGAATACCAATTCTGCTGTTGCATCCTCGAATGTTGCAATACCATTGTCTGTCCAAGGTATGAATGCAAATTATTATAAGATGGCCATTTATATACATTTTTTGAGATGGCATGATTTCTTTTTCTTGGAAATACGATACAGCGTCCATTTCAGTTGATAAAAGGTTCCAAATTGTCATCATTTTGGACTGTTCAACAAACAAATAAAAAACATTTAATTACAAAAATTATGCAATGAAAATCAAAAGAAAAGGAGTTATTTACTTACTTCCAATCATCTTAATTAAGCAATGATGAAATTAAAACAAACAGTAATTATAAATAAAAAATACAATGACAGTAACTATTTAAGAAAAAATGTCATTAAAATGAAGCTGTTATCAGAATAAAATCTTGACAATAACTGGTTAAAAAAGAACAAAAAAGATCAGATATATGATAAGAAATCTTGAAAAATACTCAGCAATAACTGGGCAAAAAAAAAAAAATCGGATATACGATAAGAAATCTTGGAAAAATACTCTGAAAAAAAATTAGATTGCAGATACAATAACACGCATGTTTTGATACAACATCAGATAACAACAGACCAGGATTTATTTGACCTAATCTCAATGTTACACATTTATTGTTGATGTGAAAAAATGCAACAGATATAATACACACTGTATCACAGGACTAATTAGTAAGTACTATTATTTTAAACTATAGATTATCTTTAGTCTAGATATAGAGTTTACACCTCAAATATTGTTTTTTTTTAATAATATATAAATATATGAAAAACATTGAATTTATCTCTTTATTTTTATGCGTAATATATTTTTAAAATATACTAAAATATCTTACTTTATCACATCTTTCAAAACATATAAATAAAAAAATTTCTGAAAAATAATAATAACCACAAGATGTAGATTTTAAGCTGAAACAGCACTCATCAGATCACAGTCTTTACACATGTCATCATCATCTATTCAGAATTGGCAATATCAAATTATTACACATTGATTTACAAGTTATAAAAATAAGAAAACACTGGAATTAAGTCTAAATTTTCAGTAAATTAATAGATACATAAATAATAAATATAGTGTACAGTATGACTATTGGATAGTGTAGCAGAAATTGGATGGATTAAGAAATTTTTTTTTTAGAAATTAAGTATTATGAAAACGTCAAAATAATAAATTATCTGCCACTGACATGTTGAATATAGAATATAACAAGAAAATACTTTTTAATTTAGTACATAAATTGACACTTAGATGAAGAAAGAAAATTATTGAAGACACATATGAATTCCATTACTTTACATAAATATTTGGGTGAAGTATGATTATATAAACAGTCTCATCACATCTTAAGATTGCACTTAATGTAGCATACTCCTAGATTAATTATTAATGGATAAAATACTATGGATAAAGTCAACAAATATAGTCTTATATGCAATGAAGTATGCAAGAAAAGCCCAAGTTATATTGGTGAGTGACCTTAAAGAAAAAAGACTTTATGAACATAAACTAAGGTATAGAAGATGACATTATTTTATAAGATAGAATTTAAACAAACCTCTTTGCAAAATATTTAATTATTTGTAAGCAATTATTTTAAGTTTTGACGGTGTTTTCATTTCACATATGAGAAATAATTTGAACAGAGAAAAATCAGAGATAATGGTGAATAATTTATTAATTAAACAATTTCATTCTATAAACAGACCCAAATTATTAAAATATAATTATTTACAATGAATGATTAATGTTATTACAGTAATGCGATGTGATGTGATGCACTGTGACTTCTCCTTAAACGAAGTCAAGAATATCTGAGCAATTATGCACAGATAAACCTGTTAGCCACTTAATTTTCCATTCCCCACTCTATTTTGCTCCATACCATTTCCACAATATAATCTTTGTCAACTCTTCATCCAGTAGTGACACCTGGTGCAAGCCTTAGTAATCAATGGATGGAAGAAGGATTGTTCTTAAAATCCCTATCTAGTGCCTATTCATCCAATATCTCTAGAATAGTTTCTAGTTGTGTTACTTTCATCAGTGAGGAGCCTTAGACCTGAAAAAATTGCACTAAGATATTAGGAAATAATGCGAGCATCAGGCAGCCACATTTTATCTAATTGTAAGCAAGTCTGATAATATTGGAGGAGTAGACACTAGAAAGGGATTTTATGCACAAACCTTCTTGCACACATTGATTATTAAATCATGTACTAGGTGACAGTACTGTATGGAATGTATGATGTAGCTAGAATTATATGGAAGGGAGTTGCAGTAGCAGGGTTAACATATGGGAATGATGCATTATGTGTTAATAAAGGGGTATTAAATTACTTAGAAAAAGTTCAAAGGGAAGTAGAAAGACATGCATTGGATGCAGATGTATGGACTACAAGGGTATCAATTCAATGAGAAATGGGATGGTCAAGTTTTCATATGAGAGATGCAAAAAGTAAAATGAAAATGTTTGGTAGATTGCAGTTTATGGATAATAAAAGAATAGCCAAAATAGTATTTAATTGGTTTATGAGTAAAGGACAGTCAACAAGATGGGTGAGAAAGATAATGCAGTATGTAAAGGATTTGTATAAAGAATTTATATCAGTATATTTGTACAAAAATGGGATGATTGTGTTAGGAGGATTGTTGAGTGTTATAGTGGTAAAGAATTGGCTAAAAGAATAGATTTATTAATAAAGAATAGGGAGTTAGAGAGATAAAGAACTAGTATCGAGAGTAAAAAGAGTTTAAAATATATATAGAAATAAACAGAATATTAGGTGCGAGTTAATATATGATAATAGTAAGGAAAGTAGTTTATTGTTTAAGGCTCAAATGGGATCTTTAGCAACAAGACAATATACATGTAAGTGGAAAAATATGGGGGATTTAGTCTGTAAATTATACAAGAAAGGAACAGAAAATATTAGGCATTTTTTAATTAAATGTAAATGCTGGAAAACAGAAAGAGCACATATAATGAAGTTATGAAAGAATAAATATGAAAAAAGTGATTATACAGAAAGTGGATTATTGGTTTTTATGCTGGGTTTGGGAAAAGATAAGGGGGATTTAGATATAAGGGCCACAGAGTTGACAAAGATTATGTTGTGGAATTGGGGTAGAGCAGAATATGGAAAAACTTAGACTGGGAAATGGAAAATAAAGTGGCTAACTGTTTTTTTCTGGTCATAATTGTTGAGAGATTCTTGACCATGTTTAAGGAGATGCTACAGTACATCACATCACATCATCACATTACTGTGTTAACAGTTTGTGAAAGCATAGGAAATGCTTATCATGGTATGTTTTAGTACTTTTATACCAATCCTACCCCTAAGATTATAGTAAGTGTAGTTTTTCGTAAACCAAAATTACCGAAATGTATACTGAAAAGATTCAGATCTATATGAGTATACAAGCAAATTTAAAAACATTGTAGTGTTTTCATCTTGAGCTTATAGCTTTATACCTAATTACAGTGGTAAAGGGTAGCTTCTGGAGAGGGGCAATTGCAGTAGATCCTAAGTGCAGTGTTCTCAGATCCATGGCTTTTTTTCAGAAGATATTGAATAAGTAGGCACTAGATAGAGATTTTATGCACAATACTTCTCGAATCTATTGATTAAGGCTGGAACCAGATGGCACTACTGTGTGGAGAGGTTGCTACTTTATTAACAGCTTGTGTAAGCATAGGAGATGGTGATCATGTGATGAATATCAATGTTGTGCAATATTGGTGGTAATTTCATTTTTAAAAATATAACTGTATATGCTATTAAAGTTGGCAGTCATACTAAAAGCTAATAATTGCTATTATTTATCTAATGGTAAATTGAAAATTATATAACTAATTTCAGGTTATGTATATATACATTATTTATCTATATTATAAGAAAATTAATTTTTAAATTAATTTTATTTCACTTAATTATAGTTGTTTATAAATTATAAATCTTGTTTTATTTTAATGACTGATATATATATATATATATATATATATATATATATCATCATATATATAATGCTTATTTACTCATATTAACTTTTGTAATATATATATATATATATATATTACAAAAGTTAATATGAGTAAATAAGCATTTATTTTTATATAGCACTATGCCTACAATTGTATTACATTCAAATATCAGCCATTCAAGCCAATTGTGCATGCGCCTTTGAGAGTGTTAAATAATAAATGAATACTTTTCTCTCCAATACGAGATATAGCATTTATGCAGGAATAAAAATTTAAATGTTATTTATAAAAACTTATAATCTAAAAAGTGGAAATGAAATATTTCAATTTAAATTTATAAAAAGTTAACTAAGAACTAATAAAAAGATAAAAAATGAAAACAAAAATTTTTAAAATGAAAAAGGTTTATTGGTAGACTTATAAACATAATAACCAAAATATAAACAATAATGTTATAAAGATATGTATGTATGTAAGAAATACATAAATATAGTCTTTATTCCATATCTGCATCACTTGGTACTATGGCTGGTTATAAATACAAAAATTTCTATATAATAATGGCATATTTAACATATGTATTTTTAATACACACACATATATATATATATAATTAAAATTACCCCAAATGCAAAATTCAAACAGACCAGCATAAAAATAATATTAAAACACTATCAAAGGTTTTACTGCTGCAAGCAGACTTCTCAAGTGTAAAGAATTACTAAAACTACACAATATATATAAAAAAATATATATATATATATATAATATTAAACATTACTATATATATATATATATATATAATATTAAACATTACTCACAAATCCATTCACTTCCCATCCACCCTTAATATTAAAAGAACTCTTAAATAAATTAATTGCTTCAGAATAATAAATTTTCAATAATAAAGATTCTTTAATTCTTTTTTTGATTTCATTTCTCTCAAAGAAGACAACCTTAGCTTCATCAAAATCAATAGTGTGGCCTGTATCTTTTTCATGGACATACAAAGCAGAACTAAGATATCTATTTTTAACTCTACTTTTATGAACATTTATTCTTTCATTTAAACTCAAACTACTCTGACCTATGTAAACCTTCTTACAAATAAACAAGGAATAAAATATACTACACCAGGAATAGTCTTTCTATCAAAAATTTCTTTTGTATTATTTAATAAATTATTCAATGTAACACCCCTTTTCCAAGCAATTTTCTTATTTCCAAACAATTTACTATTTCTACATACCATTTTATAAGAAGACAATTTATATGGCAAAGAAATAAAATCATATTTTTCTTTTACCTTTACATCCTTACAAATATTACTATTAAACAAAATACTTTTAACAAATTTATCAGAGTAACCAACACTCAAGTAATCTTTATAAAATTGATATTTCTGAAAAAAAGCTACCCCACTAGAATTATTTAATTTAATATTCCTATGACAATAATTCCTTAAAGCAGCTACTTTATGAGATACAGACTGATAGCTATCAGGTTTAATTATATATCTTAATTCTTTACTTTTAACCAAATGACTGCACAGTAAACAATTAGTTTTTACATTTGTAATCACCAAAAGATCTAAAAATTTTAACTTAGCAAAGTCTAACCCCCCTTCTTCTAACACACATTTTATAGAGGATCAAAACAATTAAACTCATTTACAAATTCTTTCAATTTATCATTCTCAACTACAAATAAACAATCATCAACATATCTGACAAATAACTTTACATATAAACAATTCTTTTTAATAATAATTTCCTCTTCCATATAATTAATATAAACTGAACATACTAAAGGAGAAATAATAATAATCCTTAATCTTATAAAAATTACCTTTATAAGTAAAATACATAGAATCTTCCAATAACAAAAGCAAATCTTTAATTACCTTAATTTTATTTTTTGATAAAGAACCTGTCTTAATCAATACAGACATAAGAATATCAATACTGCTTAACCTATTAACAGACTGATACATATTTTCAATATCCAAACTGCCAAATACCCAAATGTTTCATTTTAAAATTATTAATCTTATCAAAAGCCTCAAAAGAAGAAGAAACTGTATAATGACCCAAATCAACAAATTGTTTTAAAAAATTATTCAAGAATCTAGAAATACCTTCTACAACACTACCTGTAAAATCAAAAATAAATCTTAAAGGAAAACCATCTTTATGAGTCTTAATATTCACAAACATCTTAGCTGATGTAAAATCATTAGAATAGCATTTTAAATAATCTACTCTATTCAAAAATTTTAAATTAACAATTTTCTTCATAATATCTATCAATTTTCTTTTAATCAAATTACCTGGATCTTTACCTAAAAACATATATTTACCATTATTTAATTCTCTATCCATTTTCTCTTTGAATTCATTTCCTTTCATAATGACAAACCTACCAGCTTTGTCTTCATGAGAAATGATTACATCATTAGCAATTAACTTATTCTTAAGATGTTTAATCTCAGCAGGATTAATAACAAATTTTTCTTTCCTTTTTAAACTTTTATTCAAAATCGATTGAACACCAACTTTCTGCTCATCACCCAAATTACTAGATTCAATAAACAAAATTGTATCAAAAACTATATTTTTTGAATGAAATGGTGATTAGAAATGTAGAAACTAATTGTTTACTGTGCAGTCATTTGGTTAAAAGTAAAGAATTAAGATCTATAATTAAACCTGATAGCTATCAGTCTGTATCTCATAAAGTAGCTGCTTTAAGGAATTATTGTCATAGGAATATTAAATTAAATACTTCTAGTGGGGTAGCTTTGTTTCAGAAATATCAATTTTATAAAGATTACTTGAGAGTTGGTTACTCTGATAAATTTGTTAAAAGTATTTTGTTTAATAGTAATATTTGTAAGGATGTAAAGGTAAAAGAAAAATATGATTTTATTTCTTTGCCATATAAATTGTCATCTTATAAAATGGTATGTAGAAATAGTAAATTGTTTGAAAATAAGAATTTATTAAATAATACAAAAGAAATTTTTGATAGAAAGACTATTCCTGGTGTAGTATATTTTATTACTTGTTTATTTGTAAGAAGGTTTAGATAGGTCAGAGTAGTTTGATTTTAAATGAAAGAATAAAGGTTCATAAAAGTAGAGTTAAAAATAGATATCTTAGTTCTGCTTTGTATGTCCATGAAAAAGATACAGGCCACACTATTGATTTTGATGAAGCTATGGTTGTCTTCTTTAAAAGAAATGAAATCAAAAAAAGAATTAAATAATTTTTATTATTGAAAATTTATTATTCTGAAGCAATTACTTTATTTAAGAGTTCTTTTAATATTAAGGGTGGATGCGAAGTGAATGGATTTGTGGGTAATGTTTAATATTATATATATTGTGTAGTTTTAATAGTTCTTTACACTTGAGAAGTCTGATTGTAGCAGTGAAACCTTTGGTAGTGTTTTAATATTATTTTTATGCTGGTCTGGTTTAATTTTAGATTTGGGGTAGTTTTGATTTTATATTGACTAGTTTAGCTTTATGCTTGTAATGTTTATATATATATATATATATATATATATATATTAGAGTATAATATATATATATATATATATATATATATATAAAAACTCTAAACAAGCTTTTTTTATTTATGATAAATGCTACTACAAGAGAAAGCATTCAAATCATTTTTATCTTGGATTGTCCCCATCCCCAGACAGGTTTTGACCTATGGGTCTCTTCAGTAAGGAGTTGGGGCATTAGATTCAAAAAACCAACTCAAGCAAAGCATTTATCTAAAAGTTAATTGTTATAAAAAGATCTGAAACTTTTAGACATCTACATGTCTTTAAAGTCAGCTCTCCAACTGAAAAAATCATATGGGCCTGAACTTCATTCAGATACTCTATATATTAGTAGGCTTAGCCATTTAATTTAGCCAAAGCCCCCACAGCAAAATAATAATAGTAATAATAAAAAGTCAGATGTCACATGACTTATAAATAGCTTGCACTTACAAATATGTAAAATTAAGAGCATGCTAATTAGCTCTAAACAAGCTAAAATGATTTGAATACTTTCTCTTGTAGTAGCATCTATCATAAATAAAAAAAAGCTTGTTTAGAGCTAATTATCATGCTCTTAATTTTACATATTTGTAAGTGCAAGCTATATGTAAGTCTTATGACATCTGACTTTTTATTATTACTATTATTATTTTGCTGTTGAGGCTTTGGCTAAATTAAATGGCTAAGCCTACTAATATATGGAGTATCTGAATGAAGTTCAGGCCCATATGAGTTTTTCAGTTGGAGAGCTGACTTTAAAGACATGTAGATGTCTAAAAGTTTCAGATCTTTTTATAACAATTAACTTTTAGATAAATGCTTTGCTTGAGTTGGTTTTTTGAATCTAGTGTCCCAACTCTTCACTGAAGAGACCCATAGGTCGAAACCGATCTGGGGATGGGGACAATCCAAAATAAAAATGATTTGAATGCTTTCTCTTGTAGTAGCATTTATCATAAATAAAAAAAAGCTTGTTTAGAGCTAATTAGCATGCTCTTAATTTTACATATTTGTAAGTGCAAGCTATATATAAGTCATGTGACATCTGACTTTTTATTATATATATATGCATACATTGTATACATCATTAGCAGCAGCAATCCCTGGCAAATGATTATGATACTAACAAACTGTAAAAAAAAAATCAAATTAAAAATTCCTCAAAATTAATGTGTGATGTTTATATAAACAAATCTGTCAATCTGTCCATCCATCCATTCATCTATCTATCTATATATCTATTTGTCTATCTATCTACCATCTATCCATTTTCTGCCTATCTGCCCATTTATCTATTCAATTTTCTGTTTTTTCTTTTATGTCTCCTTATCTCTCTAACTGTTAAGCTTATCTCTCTATCTATTGTCTGTCTGTCTACCTTTCTATCTATGTTTCACTTTTTGTCTACTTGTCCATTTATCTATTTACTTATTTGTTCTTCTATTTATCTGTCTTTCTATCTCTCTAAGTTGCAAGCTTGTCTAACTGTCTATCTACTTGTCTGTCACTATATCTGTCTGAGTCTATCTATCTATATTTCTATATATCTTTGCATTTACTAACTATTTGTCCATTTATCTATTCATTTTTCTGTTTTTCTATTGATCTATCTTTTAATCTCCCTAATTGACAACCTTGTCTATTATCTATCCATCTATCTATCAATATATTTATCTATCTATCTATCCACCATTTTATTTTCTCTATCTGTTTGGACTATCTGTCCCTATACCTACTCATTTCTCTTTTTTCTCTTTATTTGTCTCTTTATCTATGTAACTGATTATTTGCTAGTTTATCTATCTATCTATCTATCTATCTATCTATCTATCTATCTATCTATCTATCTATCTATCTATCTATCTATCTATCTATCTATCTATCTATCTATCTATCTATCTATCTATCTATCTATCTATCTATCTATCCATCTATCCATCTATCCATCCATCCACCCACCCACCCACCCACCCACCTACCTACCTACCTACCTATCTATCTATCTATCTATCTATCTATCTATCTATCTATCTATCTATCTATCTATCTATCTATCTATCTATCTATCTATCTATCTATCTATCTATCTATCTATCTATTTATGTATCTATTTACATATTTACCTATCTAATAATCTATTTACTGTCTGTCTGTTGACTACCTATTTATCTATTTACTTATTTATTTACCTAATGATATCTCTATATATTTTTCTATGATTCTATCTAATTGGCTATTTATTTATTTCTGTCTCTCTATCTATCTAACAAAATATTTATATGCATCTATCTATCTATCTATCTATCTATCTATCTATCTATCTATCTATCTATCTATCTATCTATCTATCTATCTATCTATCTATCTATCTATCTATCTATCTATCTATCTATCTATCTATCTATCTATCTATCTATCTATCTATCTACACACATATATACTATCTATCTATTTATCTATCTATCTATCTATCTATCTATCTATCTATCTATCTATCTATCTATCTATCTATCTATCTATCTATCTATCTATCTATCTATCTATCTATCTATCTATCTATCTATCTATCTATCTATCTATCTATCTATCTATCTATCTATCTATCTATCTATCTATCTATCTATCTATCTATCTATCTATCTATCTATCTATCTATCTATCTATCTATCTATCTATCTATCTATCTATCTATCTATCTATCTATCTATCTATCTATCTATCTATCTATCTATCTATCTATCTATCTATCTAATGAAAGATTACCTTATGAAAAGAAAACAGTGAATCAATAGTTTTAATAGAGTGCATATATATTTACGTTTTATAAAAGGAAAACATTTACACATACAAAAATGATTTTTAAATATTAAAGAAGTGTATCATGTCTTGAATATTAATGCCATAGTTATTTAATGTTATTAAGAAGGTCTCTCTAAATATAGATTATTTAATTTGTTTGTGTATCTGACAAAAAATTACATTATTAATATTATAACAAAAGAAAAAAAATCACTACATTAAAAAAAATATTGTTTTAATGAGCATGTGGTTTTAAAAGTTAATTGTAACGTATTTTACTCCCTATATTAAAAGAGTGTGATCCAGGTTTTTCTCAAAGAATATAAAATAAAAAGAAAATATATATATATATATACTTCTCTTACTTTGCTTATAATTTTGTATATTCTTTATTATGTTATTAATGTAGATAGTAAAGAACATATTAACTAACGTTGTGTTTGCTTGAAGATTTGTGATGATGGAAATTTTAGTTGTTTTTACGTGCTGTAAATAGTCTATCATCTAACATTAAATATTGAGTTTTTATAGAAAAAAAATAATGCTTTACTTAAATGTTCCAATTACGTTCAACTGCTAGTAATAGCACACGGGTTAGGATATGAACAATGTTTTGAGTGATATTATTCTCTGATTCTTCAGACGTTGCTATCCTGACCAGTGATTGTACTAGGATGGGAATCAAACCTGAATCTTTAAATTCTTGAATAATAAATTTTTAAGATAACACAAACAACTGAACCATTCTGTCAAAAGGCAACAGTTAATAAAACTTTCATATACTTACCTTTGAAGGTCTTCCTGATTTCTCTATTTTTTCCTAAGAGCTAAGATAATTAGTGGTTTTTAGATATTATATAGGGTCATACTAGGTTGATTTATGGTGTTGTTTGCCAGTATCATCTGACCAACTTCATTGATTTTTTTGTACCTTTCCTCTCCAATATTCTTGTATTTTTTAAATGAACAAACGGCCCATTGGTACATACATGGTCTGCTACATTAGATATATCAAAAAGAGAACTGTTATTAGTAGAATTACATCCTGGTTAAAATTTATATTTGCTAGATATATACGCTATGGTTACTGTCATTGACATCCACTTACTGTATTTTTTAAGAAGCAGTACTTGATTCTCTGCAATATAAATATATATATAATCAAATGTGAATTGAGAGCAAACCAGAACATGACATACGTGTCATATATATATATATATATATTATTATTATTATTATTATTATTATTATTATTATTATTATTATTATTATTGTGCCGCTATTCAGTTTTACATCTTTCGTAATTTTTTTGGGAAAATTAAATTATAAGTGACATAAAAATGTTTTTTTTTTTAATTTAAAACATAAAAATACTGTGTGATAGTTTTCTCATAGAATAAAACTTCTTAGTAGGAGGGAGGTGGGGGAGAAATGTTTAAAAATTAAAGAACAGTTAAATTTTTTTCTCCCTCTCTTTTTAAAGAAAACAGCTTTTATAAAGTAAAAGCTAAATAAATATGTAAAATCAGACTGAAGATTAGTCTGTAAAAATAAAATGTAATTAGTTTATAAGATTTTGATTAATAATAGAATAAAAATCAATAGTTGTATTAATTAAAAAAAACCCTGTAAACTATCTTATTGAAACAATGTTAAGATGAATCTGAGCGAGGGATTAAGATAACCAACCAGAAATGGAAAATTAATTAAAAGACATTTCAAGTTAAGATTTAAATTAAAAAATAACAATAAAGAATTATAACTATAGAAAAAAAGTATATAAGGTTGATCTCTTTATTGTTGTTCAGTCTGGACTGCAATTTGCTAGAACATTCATATGTTCAAATTATTATTATTCAGTTCATACAAAATGCAGAATCCAAACAAACAGAGATTCAGATATTCAGAACTGTAAATGCAGTAAATAATAAGTCAATCAATTACTGCTGCAGAAAATCTTATTGTACAAGATGCAAAACTAGAAATATGCATGCTAGACGTGCAGATGTATTAAATTGGGTTTCAGGCTCAAAAAACCTCTGCAAGTCAACTATCCCACTTGAAACAAATGCTGGAAACTGATGCCATAATCATAAAATAAATGCTACTGCTATTCCATTTCTCTCCCATTTCTGAGTGCAGAATGGAAACCAGCCATGAAGCCCTCAATGGAGAACCAGAAAGCCAACTGGTTGGAAAATATGCACAAATAAAAATCTAGGTAGAGATACTTTATAACTATCTATAGACACTTTATATTTAAATAAATCAACTTTAATTAATGAAGGACTATCATAATTTAGCTTGAGTAATTACTTATGTTTTTTTATATGTAAATTTTAATATTATGGTGTTATATTATATACGCATATGTTTAAAATAAATATTAATGTTTGCCTTAATTGTTATTTTGTCTGTTTTCTCTTTCTCTCTTGTCACTGTGTCACCAGTCTATTATTGTATAAATTACTTAATGTGTTAAGTAAATATGCTGGACACTGAAACAGAGTGAGCTAAGAATGGGATATTTCAAGCACTGGGTTATGGGCCTACCATCCAGGCATGTTTGTTACTTTGTGTAATTACCTGGTGCCTGAGATTTATCTTTAAACAAATAAGAATGCTTTGGATGGTAGGGGTTTGAATCTAGCAGTCAAGGTGGGCCACAGTCTGGAAATGAGATCATGTTATGCTTTGCATAGCTCAGTATGACTGTGGGTATCATTGATAGATCATCTATCAATGGTATTTTCCTCTCTGCTTGAAGGGCTGGTTCATTCACATAATAAATAAAAATATAAAATTAAAATTATGTTAAAAAAAGTTAAACCCAATAAAACAGTTTCAATTAAATGGACTTGATTCAATATATATTCTCAAGGGGGTGGGGTGCTAGGAAGTAGAAGTACCAGTGGTGATGGAAAAATTATCATCAACCCAAAGTCAATAATTTACCAAATTATATATATTAGATATATTTAAGGGAGCTTGAGATCAATAAAATCTCTTGAGAGATCATTGAGAGATCAGAAGAGCAACTAAAGGCATAATTAACCATCAAACAGCATTATAAAGTAAAAGTAATTATAAGTAATACTCAAAATACCATTTATCATCATGAATGATCCACAATAAAATAAATAAAATCAACAGTCCATCTTGTGGCTGGAATTGTAATAGGTCTTCTGTAGACCAGGCTAACTATTGAGCCTTTGCCAGCTTGGACAATTATTTAAACAGAACTTTGATGTACTATCTTAGTGCCCATCCATTAGAATACATAACCAGACAAATGTTAAGAATAATGCTGAGTTATTAAAACTTGTTGATCATCATCAATGGTCAGGCCACTTATACTGGCCAACTATAAACTTAGCTTCTAATATGACTAAACGAAAATCAAATGTAGTGCATGGGTTTTAAAGAGTATTCTCTTTTGTGCCAACCAGGATGATGATTGATCATATCTGGATGCCCCAATAGCACTAATATACATTCCCATTTATATATCCATCCTGTGCATGAATCTAGCTCAGAGAACACAAACTCTATTACTGTATGTGACCAAGAGATGATGCAATACAATTTTTAACAGTTGAATACAAGTTTATTAATAATAAAAATAAAAATTGAAATTAAGGTCTATGTGGCTATACATATAAATTAAGTCTTATGCAATAACAAATTATCACATTTGTGATTTATATTATTAATATACAAAATGTAGTGTGTGTATTATAATACACACATATATATGCACAACTGTGCATTTTGCAATTACATGAATATATTTCAATTGAAATTAAATAATGACAAAAATGATTGAAATTTGCATGACATGTCCTATTTGACAAGCATTGATATACACACATAAATTTACAGAACAATTGACTTATATTACAATCGTCATATAAAATAATTAATACATGATTCAACTTTTTAATTGGGTAATAAAAATACTATTTAATTTAACAGCAATAATATTATATTTTCATAATTAATTTCTTTGGAAAATATGCATAAATTTCATACATATTTTGTTTATACAAGTTGTCAAATTGTATTACAGCTTTCTTTTATTCTTTTAAAAATATCAATATGGTCAATTTTTGAGAGGTTAGAAAACCTTTTATCAGGTTACCCTTTAATTAATTATAAATGTCTTTAAATTTAAAAATATAGATTTAAAATGTCTTCCAAATGAATTATTTAAAAACAACTCACTTTTGTTCTTCAAAATAACTTTATTAGGTCTAATATATGTTTACAGATATAGTAGGTATAAAAAAGAGGGTTTACCTTTAATACTTTAGCAAACAATCTACAGTTAACTCAAAATATTATAGTGACATGTGTGGTAATAATATATCATATCTATAGTGACATGTATGGTAATAATTAGACATTTATATACATCATATCTTAGATAAGTGGATATTAACTTGGAAACAGAAACAGTTTCCAAGTCTCCTCATACAAGGATTTTGTAGCAAGAGTTCTAATTCTGCTCTATAGTTTTTGAATTATTTGAAGAAAAAAATTATCCATGTCTGGCTGTGAATGAGTAAATTGTCTATTGCATCTGGCCACCCAAACAGAATATGTCAAGAATATTGACAGTCTGATAATTGGAATATCTTTAGAAAGCAAGCAGTCCTTAATGGAGATAATTTGGTAATCGTCCACTTTTGAGTTCTGATATATAATCATTTAAATTTTTCCAAGACCAGTGCAGGGGTAAATGATATGATCAAATGTTTCCTCTTGTCTGAGACAATTAGGGCACAATGGATCAATATTATCCATTTACCTTTTACAGTTCAGGAACCAATTTGTAGACATGGCCTCTACATTTATTTTAATCAGATAATCCAATAATTTTGGTTCTAATGCCCACAATTTAAAAAGCACAACTAGTTTTTGAATGGAAAGACCTAGTTTTGGCCTTATAATGCTGACCTGTGGATTTTTTAACTTATTTGATTCCCTGAATGTGACTTCTGCTCTCGAGAGTGTACTGTGTGATGTTGTTATATTTGTGTAGATCATAGAGCAAAATGTCAAACCAGCATCTTTTAGCAGGTGGAGGCCTATCTATTGATTGTACTATTTCAGAAATCTGAGTATAACCATAGTTCTGAATAAGGTTATAAACAAGTGAGTGTGATTTTTGGAAATAGATTGCTGGAATTGAGTGGACAGACAGACCGTTTGACTTCCTATGTTGTTATATCTTGTAAATACTAATGGAAGCCAAATGGCCCTTCCAAAACAGTTTTGCACACATCACATTCATTTTCCTGATAAATTATTTAGCAATTGTGATTATAGGTAAGTAGTAAGAAATTTTTGGCATGATTTTCATATTAAGTAGGGCAACCTTTCATTGTAGGAAAAGATATACATTGGAGAGGGTCTTGGTGATCTTGTCAGTTTTTTGGATTATTGTCTGTTGTATTTCTTTGGATGTAGCATATTGTGATTTATGTATTGAGAATCCCAGGAATTTTTGTGGATCATCTAGGTAATCAGATGTAATTTTTTTATCAGAGCAAATACTTCAGGTTGAGGACTTTTCTGAATTAATTTTGAATTGGAATGTATTGGTGAGGTTATTAACTATTTGATAGAGGCTTTTTAAATATCTTTGGAAGGTAGGACTACCAGTACATCATCCATGTAGGCTATTGAACTGATTTATCTCTTCAGATGAGGGACAAAAACCCCTGGGATCTTATTGTTAATATCTTTCAAAAGAAGGTTTATGTAGCTGATGAATAGTAGGTCACTGAAAGAGGAACCTTGTGGAATAGATAGGTTAGGGTTAAAACTTCTTGTATAAGACCTGTTTAGAGATAAATCTCCCTATTGTATAGAAGCTTGTCCAAAATCTGGATAATTTCTGTAGAGATGCTGAAATCTTTTAATTGTTTTTACAGAATGTTAATGTTCATGGCATCGAAGGCTGCAGATATGTCTACTTGGACAGCAACTAGTTTAGAGAATTTGTTTATACGAATATAATTAAACAGTATCTTAACTTCTCCAATCACTATCAAAACTAACAAGCCTTTTTTTTGCATATTAAGTTTGTACTATTTTATCTAAGAATTTTTCTCTGAATTTTTTCCTTAATATCACCTTCTATTATTTTGATTAGTATAGATAACATAGAGATTGGTCTGTTGTTCTCAATATCAATAGGATCATGGTTGTTCTTGATAAATGGCACCAATGCTATAGGGTAAAGGTTTTGAATATCTCTCTTTTGTTTTGATAAGTAATTGATCATATTCATTATGATTGGGACAGTGAAGTTGCTAAGATGAGATAGCAAGAACTCAGGAATGACATGCATGCCTGGGTGAACACTGTCTGGCATATGTACAAGCCTATCTTTAATGTCAGCTGCAGTAATGCCATGACTCTCAATGCTATCCAGATTTTTCCAGTCACAATGATCTACTGGATAGTTTCTTCACAACAAACCTTCTTAATGAGTTGCAATATGCTGATCGTGTACTGTTCTGAGATTGTGGAACCATTGATGTCAAGTACTGATGGGATCTCATTTTCTTTTAGCTCCCTGTGTCCATCTATATATCCTCTGATCTGGCAGTGCTGGGTGGCAAGATTTTAAGATAAGTAGGTTTTTGGTAGGGGAGTTTTTGGTGGAGAACTCCTTAATTTTATTGTTAATAGAATCCAAGACATATTGGACCTTTTAATTTCTGGGTGTGGTAGTTGATCAGAGATTGTAGAATTTGTATAAATGTAAACTAAGCATCCTCTGGAGGTCTGGATAAGATGTTGATCCTGTCAAACAAGATATATTACTCTGAGGGAATGACCTCAGTTATTGGGGCTTTGCTAATCATCCTGATAGACCTATTCAGCTTAATTGGATTGTAGTTATCTATCTCAAGACAAGTTACCATGGCATGATGGCCAGAAGGCCACTGATTGTAGAGTCACTTCCAGGCTGTGGTGAAGCTCAGATGTGTAAAACATAAGGTCTATCAAAGACTGATGTCTTTTCATGTAATATGAGAAGGCTCTTGATGGAAAATATCCTTTGCCACTTATACAACATCTGTTGAGTAGGTGAATGTATTTATCAACATATAGACACAGTAGCATACATATAACTACTTTATTCATATAACTATTTTATTCAGATGGTATTTCTCTTGGGGAAGCTGGTTTTTGGTCCATCCAGGTAATTGCCATCATCAGTTAAAAATATATAATTCAGGTATGGTTGGATTTCTCACTTATGCAGTTGGTTCCACTTAGACTTGGATTTGGTAAGCTTAATGTTAGCCAGCAATTTTACAGAACACTTTTAAGGCTAGGAATTTTAATGCAGTGTGTCATTTTCATCCATGTGAATACAATCTCCACTCTTGAACTCAAGTGCAGCTACTTCCATGCATTCTTACATCATCATGGCAGTTCTGTATATAATTCTACTAGCCATCTCTGCCACTAGCTTTATTGTTGCCATTCTCTGATACAGTTACCAACTCTTCACAAAATTCTTTAGCCAACTTTGTAGCTAGCTCTTCAGTTATGTCTTCTGCTAACCACTTTTCAAAAAACTAAAGCCAAACTTTGCAGTTGGCCTAGTTGGCCACTAATTAAAATATTAAAACCAGATTCTTCTGGCCAACTTTTACAAAACAGCAAGAAAAACTGATATTTTTTATCAGTCTCTGTAATCTTGGTTGGGTCATATGATAAAAAAACAGTCTCTGTTTTTAATCTGTCCAATCCTCCTGAAAAGAAGCCTGAAATTCCTATCAAAGTGTGATTGGAAAAAGTTGATTTTAAATAACTTTAATCCTTTGGAATTTGTCCAAAGGTGTGATCTATATACATCTTATTACTTAGAAGACCTCTAGTAGATGAAAATTGTGTTCAATTAACCAAAAAATCTAAAAAAAGCACACCCATTTTTAAATTTCAAAATTAGAATAATAATATATATAAAGTTTAAATGTGTGTTAGATACTATTAATATGTGTTGATATTAAACATGTACACACCATATAATTCAAAAGCAAAATATATATAAATCAAAACTTTAAAATAATATAATATATTGAATGACTATATAAATAATAATAACTTTTGTTGAATCTTCAAACGTTTTTAAAGGCATAACCTTCATTATCAAGAAGTACAAACTCTCTCTTCATTATTCATGATGTACTAATATGCAAATATGCGATAAAACCAGGCAAAATATGCAAATCAGAATCAGAACATGGGGTAAAATGATTTTTTTTTGTTCATCACATGTTCATCTGACATGATGTAACATGCCTCCTTAACCCTCCTCTGCAGATCATTCTGCTCTCTACACAACACTTGTGGCTGCTCCGGAGGAAACCATAGAGGGCATCAAAACAGACATTCTAGCAGCATCAGGCCTGAATATAAACACAAGTCAGTAAGAAGTCTCATACAGTATTAAATCATACAGTATTAAATATTTGGACCTGCAAGTGATGATTGAAGCTAATTGCTTTTGCTACAAAATGAATATTAAGCCTATTAATATCAGGGGTCATATACATCACTTATCAAACACACCAGATATATATAAATTGGCTGGCCTCAAATTGTTCTTAAATAGAAACAACAGTTTGTGCAGCTTTGAAGCTGGCAAGAGAAACAATATTGAAACATATAGAAATGAGCTTATTAAGGCAATATATAATCAAAGAGCGATAGATAATGTTATTAAGAAATTTAAAAGAGGGCCTAACCACGAGTTGTAACAAGATAAAACACGTATCTTGCTACCGTATATCAAAAATATTTATAGAGACTTGCATAACCTTTTTTGCTCTGATTTTAGTGTGTGTTTTTGTTCACCCCCTAATCTCAACAGGTGTATAAATAACACCAAAGACTATTTTTCTCCCAGAGCAAGCACAGCAAGTGGTCTATAAGATTGCGTGTAGTGAAAACAATTGCCAGTTGCATATTATCGGGAAACGAGGGCATCAGTTCAAACAAGATTATCCCAGCACATATATGCATACAATAGGGCCTTAGTGGACTAATCCCACCCTTCAATTTTTGTTCAGCATTCAATGGCTGTGGGTCATCAGTGCAAACCAGATAGGCCAAGAGTGTTGTGTAGAGAGCAGAATGATCTGCGGCAGCATGTTAAGGGTGTGTGTTAAGGAGACATGTTACATCATGTCAGATGACCATGCAATGAACAAAAGGAATCATTTTACACCATATGGAAGAAATATCAAGTATAAATGTTCTGATTCTGATTTGCATATTTTGCCTGGTTTTATCACATATTTGTATATTAGTACATCATGAAAAATGAAGAGAGAGTTTGTACTTCTTGATAATGAAGGTTATGCCTTCGAAAACATTTGAAGATTCAACAAAAGTTATTATTACTTATATAATCGTTCAATATATTATATTATTTTAAAGTTTTGATTTATATCTATTTTGCTTTTGAATTATATAGTGTGTGCAGGTTTAATATCAACACATATTAAAGTTTTACATAAATAATAATAATATTTATTAAACCTTTTTAAATATTTATTTCATAATAAAATTTTATTTTAAATTGAGTTACTTAACTGTTTATTTATTATTATTTTATTCCAGGAAATGTAGAAAAATATCTTACAAAAATTTATGTCTGTGTTTATATTTACTTTTCCTTTACATATATATATATATATATATATATTAATTCTAATATTTTCACGGATAAAAGATGTCATATTATTATTACTATTTGTGGGATATTCCGTGTAATGAAAAAGCTAAATGCTGACGTTTCAGTACAATATCAAGTACTTTCCTCAGAGTGTCCTCTTTCTCAAATCATAAGAATGCATATGAGATTTAAAATCATTTTTATCGTTTTCTTTCTCCTCATATTTAAATTCTATTGGTTGAGAAGTTTTAAATTTTATTTTCTCTTTCAATAGCTTCTTCCAAATGTAATATATATATATATATATATATATATATATATTGCGGGTTCATCCATGTTAAAATATTTAAATATTGATATACCGATGTTTTGACTTGATCACACAAGTCATCTACTGGGTGGCAAAAGGTAGACAGATGGTTGTAGAGGTGTTACAATCACTGATTTGAAAAAAAAAAAACATTAAAGCTCCACAATAGCAAAAATGTAAAATTAAGAATATTTTTTAAAAAATCTTTCCAAATAAGAGGGTGTTTGCATGTATCATCTTGCTTATTGATACAATACACACACTGACAGATATTTACATTTCCATTCTCATCATCACCCAACTCAATCATTTCTTTAGCCAAAACTCTTTTAAATAGGGCAATTAACCTTTCAGATAAGTCACATCTGAAAGAAGAAATAAATCATATTAATAGTGTTTTATTAGCAAATAGTTATAATTATAAATTTATTAAAAAAGTCTTATTTCAAGCCCAAAATGGACAAAATAGGAAACAAAAAGATAATAAGTCAGCTATTAAAATTGGTGTTCCATATGTGAAAAGAACTACAGACAGTATTGGATGTATATTAAAATGCTGTAATATGAATACAATGTTTCTACTCATCAAAAGATCAGCAATATAATAACCAAGCCTAAGGATTCAATCACTTTTAATCTCATGGTGTTTATCAAATCTCATGTGAAAATTGTAAAGCTTGTTACGTAGGTATGAGTAATCATTGCATCTGTGTTAGAAGAGATGAGCATGCTAATGCAGTTAAACAACACTCATCATCATTAGCACTCTCACTCCATATATTCAGGTCATAAAATTGATTTTTCTAGTACCAAGATCATATCCAGATGTGATAATTTTTACCATACACAATTAGAGAAGCCATTGAGATACTTAAAAGGCCAGTTTGTATCAATAAGTGAGATGCTACTTGCAAACTTTCTCATATTTGGAAATATATTTTTAAAAAACATTTTTAATTTAACATTTTTGCTATTGGTGGAACTTTAAGTTTTTTTTTTAAATCAGTGATTGTATATATATATATATATATATATATATATTATATATATATATATATATATATATATATATAAGCTTTCTGGGTTTAACTCTTTATAACAAATTGATTTTGAAATAAAAACAGACTCTTTTTACTTCAATGAAAAACTCCATTAAAGGAGCTGTTACAAGTTAAGGAGAAAACTTGTTTAGTCTCAGGGATTGTCAATTAATAGTAATTTATAATTTTTAGGTATCATCAAAGGTTAAACGTTATGTTTATTTCCATTTATCTGATCTCATTTCTATTCTTTAATATAATAAAAATCCTTTGGAAATATTTATTTCAACATATATATATATACATATATATATATTAATCTGCATGTGTACACAAGTAAATAAAAATAACATACACCTGGGTCTCATTTTATGTGGTAGATAGGTTCCTCAGAAAATGCGCACAAAAGAAATCACACAAAAATAGACTTAACTTACCTTGAAAAATGGGGATAGGGGTTACAATTTTCAGAAATCGCATAAAAGCAAAGCAAGAAAGAAAAATTACTTTAAAATTCACTTTAAAAAAATAAGGAAATAAAGTATGACTAATAATAAATTTCAAATATTTGAAAAAAAATAATACAAGACAAACTTTTTTTACTTTTTTTATTAACTACAATATTTAATTTTACATTTTTTCATACATATTTTAATCATTAGTGGTTATTTGGCTATTTGACAATATGCATTTATTTGTGAAATGATAAGAAATCAGATTTGTCATGTGACATACAACTAGCGCCACTTTCAGTCTTGAACTGTGTTAATTGTTTTTTGTTTCTATATTAAAAAATGCTATCGTAATCAAAAAAAAAGATTATAGATTTTCATTAGAAAGATTATTTTCAGTTTACAAAATCAATAAAATCTTCATAATTATTTATTTTAAAAATCTAAAAAATTATTTATTTCTGTTATAATTAACAAAATACATTTTAAAAGTTTAAAATTGTTGAATATTTATTGTGATATTTTTATATGTAAATATAAATCTATTATTATTATTATTATTTACTCATTAATATAAGTAGGTTATTTACATAGAAGATAATATTCTAGTTACAGATTCAGGTCATATTCACATTAGCTGCTAATATAATGTTATATTTTTGAAAAAAAAAGTATCAATTCAAAATAAGTTATTAATAATTTAAATTTCTTGATATCTAATAAATATAGTGAAATATGAAAGATATTAAGACGAAACATGAATCATATAACTTCAAAATCACATTAAAATAATCCACATAAAATGAGACCCAGGTGTACTGTTAATAAAAGTCTCCATTGTAAATTTCAAATTATTTTATCTGGTAGGAAAGTCAAATAATATATATTTAACTAATATGTATATGTATCGAAACATGTACAAACAAAAAAGAATTCCACAGTTGAAGAAGAATATTCTTTAAAACAGTAATTTCTGTGATAAAGAAAATGCAAGAAAAATTTGTTTATATAAAAAGAGGACTATTTAATTAACAATAATATCTTTGAAAAGACTGGATAATAATAAGTGCAGCTGAATCACATACAATCTAAGGTAACTTGTATTAAAATAGAGCAATTTAAAGTTTGTAGTATCATAAAGAAAAAGCAACTTTTACAAAGCTAATTATAATAAACTTTCTTAATCTTTTTTATGAAAATTTTACAAGAGAGTTAATGAGTTGTTGATTTGGAAAATATAATGAATAATCAAAATGTTTTTCTACTATTTTTTATAGATAAATATAAATTTTGTAATGACAATCAATATTTAACATATTTTTAATTAAACTTTTAAAAAAATATTTTTATGCTAATAATAAATGAAAATCTAAAATTTTACATAAAAATCAATAGTTTCTGATGTATTCTATGATTATGAATATAAAAAATTATATATTGTTACAATATTTTAAAATTTAAATTGAAATTAAAATTAATGATAAAAATATTTTTATATATGTTTGCGTTTGTGTGCATATATATGGATGGTCCTTACCTTTGCCCATTTACTACTCTTGCATATATATGTGTGTATATAATTTAAACGCTATTAATCATTTATTATTTTGGTTTCTATGTATTGAAGAATGTAATACCTATACGATGAGTCAGATTAATGATACAGATGGATATTATTTACCTTAAACTTCATTTTTATATAAATTAATAAATTTGGTAAATATTTTGTTGTATAACCATATTTTAATCAATTTATTTAAGTATTATCTTCATCATCATCAACAATTATCAATCCACTGCAGGATGAAGGTCTCTCCAAGTTTAATCCATCTTCTCCGATCTTGAGCTTCTCTTCTCCACATCACCCCTACACACTTTTTTATTTCATCCATCCATCTCACATGTGGTCTCTTTCTGGGTCTTTTACAATCTCTTGGAATCCAGCTTAAGATTTCAATTGTCCATCTATTATCATCTCTTCTAGCAATATGTCCAGCCCAACTCCACTTCAATCTTTTAATTTTTTCAATGAGGTCAGTAACACCTGTTTGTTCTCTTACCCACACATTGCATTTTCGATCTCTTCTTGTTACTCCCAACATGCATCTCCATACTTCTTTGAGTGGTTATATTAAATATTAAATAAAAAATAATTAAATGACTTTATTGCTAGAAAGTTCATAAAAAATTTGAGTACAAGAAGAACCACAAATGCATCTCCCTGAATGAAATATTTTATTCAATTCTTTTACATAGATTACAGTTGTTTTCTATTCACATGACTTAACACTAGTCAACGAAGCATTCGATGTATGTATGCAAGGTTTATAGTTAAATTTTTTTATAATTATGCAGTGGGTGTTTTCAAGATAGGAATTATATTATAATCGGAGTGTGGAGCATTATGTAGAGTCACATTTAGATTCTACATAATTTATTAAAATGATATCATTTATATTTTATGTATGACTAGTTTACTCATGTCCCTTAGCTCTCATATACTCAATAATCCCAGCATTTATTTTAAAGATTAAACAGCATTGATATATATTAAGATATTATGGAATTTATATTATCATTCAATTAGAAACATATGAGAAACATACTGATTATTAATGATTTATGGCTACTACTAATGATTCTTATATTTTAATTCCACTACAAATGTAATTTTCAATACATTATATATATTTATAAGGGACTTGAACTCAGACTTTCAAGCTCTCTACAGATATTCAATCGATCACATAAAACGGATGCTCATGACCACATACATGTGAAAAAGATAAATGATCTCCAATATACATATTTCATGCTTAACCAGCACTCATCAGTTAGTTCAGATTACCCTCTCCCTCACATATATACAATCAGTGCTCAGTTTATATTGAGATAGCAAATCTACAAACTTTAATCGACAAGTTTCAATCTTCTCCACTCTCCAACTCTTCAGCTATCCATATCATTGAAAATCCAAGGATGAAATGCTCAAACCCCTTGTTGATGTATTGATTGTATATATGTGTGGGAGATGATAATTCTGACCAACTGATGAGTGCTGATTCACCATGAAATATGAATATTGGAGATCAGTTATTCTTTTCACATCTATGTGGTCATGTGCATCAGTTGTATAAGGTGAATTGGATAACTTTACAGAGTTTGGAAGTTTGACTTCAAGTCCCTTATTATATTTAGAAAAGATAACATATATATATGTATGATCACTAGATAGAGCTTACCAATAGCTGCAAGCTTTCTTGCATCAACGATAGAGATTTTGAATTCTTTCTCTTTCAGCACTTATAAAAACAGAGCTAGTTTAGAGTTATTGGTAAGCTCCATCCAGTGAACATTTATATGCAAGCTTAAAAACAAGTAATGAAATACATATATATTTGCATTCTATATTATTTTAAAATTGTAATGTTCTTAACAAATTCTACACATAAAGTTATCATTGGTTACTGTGATAGAAAATATACGTTAATGCAGAACTAAAAAAACCAAAATTATTATTAAGAAAAACAGTATTCATAGATGATATCCCTAATCTTCAGAAACATCCTAATGAATTTAAATTAAAACTTGCAAATCGTTTTCAAATAGTAAAAGATTTTGAATATAATTCAGATTTGTATGAAATCAATGGAAAGATAAGTGATATGTTTTTTTAAAAAAACTGCAACAAGGATAACTGGTACAAAAAAAATATTTTATGAAGAAAAGAAGGAATTTGAAAATATATAAAAATAACCATTAAGAAAGATTGAATATCTAGAATTTTATAAATAGTATAAAAATAATTAATAATGATATAAAATATATATTTATGAATTAACAAGGATAGTTATAGATGAAAAAAAAAAATCTCAAAAGTATAAAATAACATCTCGATAGTGATACGATCTATGTCTAATAAAGAATGATGATATCATGGAATATGTGGATGAGTTTTATCAAATTTATTTAAGAATAAAGAACGAGAACAAGTATTCTTTACTATTACTGCATCTTTGAATTGCCCAAGATTTCAAGTAAGAAGTCAGACATGAAATTAAAGTTATATAAAAAAACTCCAGATAATGATGGGATTATAATCTATATTTTGAAAAAAGCAAATATAATATAAAAAAGTGCTGACACCTTTATATACAATTGTCTACATGATAAAGCTAAACCTGATGATTAGAAAAATGCATACTAATATTAATGTTTAAAAAAGATAATTATAGACCTATTAGTCTTTCATCACTTCTGTATATACTTTTTACCAAGATGATTCCAACTTGCCTACAGCAAGCATTAGATTTTAATCAACTAAGAAAACAGGATAGATTTAAAAGTGGTTCTTATATAGTGGATTTTATTCAAGTGTCAAACAAAGCTATGGAAATAACTAGTGAAAATAAATTGACAATATGTGTTTAAAACATTCTTTTATCATGACATGGGTCCAGGATATTCTTAAATTCTAAAGAATATTTATTAACATGTACCAGTGATAATTTGATTAAATAATGGTACTAGAAAGATTAATATTGGAAAGAGTGTAAGACAGGGTGATTCCATATCTCCAAAAACTTTTAAGTGCAGTTTTGCAATAAATATTTTGTGGATTATAATGGGAAGCTAAGAGAGTAAAAGTAATTAGAGATTATTTAAGTCATTTAGATTTTTCTGGAACAGTAATTGTTTTTGAAAACAATGCTTCAGAGCTGCAGGAAAGGTTGCAAAAGTTACTGGAAGAAAATAAAGCAGTAAGCCTAAAGGCAAATGATAAAAATAGTAATTCACTTATTACTAGTTTTCTTCTTTTCTGATTCAATGGAATATCTGGTAATTAATAAATATACCCACAAAAAATGTAGTTCTTTAATATTGAGCTTTAATTCTGCCTAACATGCTTTCATTATATTTAATATATCATTTTCATGATGTCAAATGGTGTGATTACAAACTCTTTATATCAATATTTAATTATTATTTAATAAGCAATTCAGCATATTCAAATTTAAATTTAGATTTATTCAAATAGTCTATTTCTTTGATATGTATATGCTTGCTTCTTTACTGTTGATAAAAAATGGTTACTACTTATTACATATGCTTCTTTGACCCTCCACCTTTTATCCTCTCTTTGTGCACACCATTTCTTGTTTTTGTTAGCTCAAATATGTGGATGCTTTTCTGTTTGTGGACTGCCAATATTGTCATGTCTTCTTTGTTTCTAAGGACTGTATTATATAAATATCTATGTTGTCTAGGTATTGTTAATAGGATGGTCTTTGACTCCCCATTATGTGCAGCATTGCAGGATGGTTGGTTGCAGTTAATTTTATAGCTCACTTGGTAAATAGTTAAGAAACAATAACAATGACTATTGTAAAAAAAATATAACACTTGTTTTGAAATGGATAGACAAAACTTGACAATGGTAACAAATGAAAAATATTATCAAATAAAGTATTGTTGATCAGTGGGGCTGCCTATCAGTGGTATTGTCAGTGGTTTATTCTTAGAAAAAATTGAAAACTGTTATATTCTCAAATATGTACATCTAAACTCAAGCTTAATATACACTAGATATGTAGACAAACCCTTTCATATGCTACAAACATGCAGAATGATAAAGTATGACAGGAATTGGATCAGACATTAACCCTATCATGGATCTTGAAGAAAAAGGATAATAGTAGAGAAATAAAATATTTGGATTTGTATATATAAAGATAAATCCACATGCTGGACTATAGAATGATATTTAAACCTTAAAATATGAGAAGCACTACACCCTAGATCAAGAACCTGAATGTCACATAAATATACAGAATTGAAATGTTATTTAAATAAAAATCATACATTATGCATGGGATATAGTCATGATAAAATCATAAATGTCATAACAAAATAAGAAACCCTCACACCATCCAACAAAAGTAATCTAAAAATGAATAAGCCTACATTATATTTCAAAAATTTGCACAGAAATTAGAAAGTATATGTGTAAAGACAAATTTAGTATAAATCTTTCAAATCCTCCATTACTTAACCAATTAGTCAACAACTTTAAATATATATTACTAAGTGAATCACCACACCAAGTAATTTATAAAATTAACTGCAGCCAACCAACATATAATTGCTGCATATTATGGAAAGTCAATGGTCCTAAGAGATAAAGAGCACACGTCAATATTTACAGATCATGAGCAGAAAACACAGCCCAGATTCAAGCTAACAAAAGCAAAATATAGAAAGTGAAAAGTCAAAAAGGCATGTGCAATATCTAGTGACCATCTTTTTATTAACAAAAAAGAATCAGGCATACCCTTATCAAAAAAAGGCTATTTGAATAAATCTAAATTTGAATATGTTTAATAGCTTATTAGATAATAATTAAACATTGTTATAAAGAACTTGTAAACACACCATTAAAAATAGTGGAAGCATGTTAGGTAGTAATAAAGCTAAATATTAAAAAAATATATGTTCTTGAGTATATTTATTAGTTACCAGATATAAAAAGACTAATGTTCTATGGATTTTCTCAAAAAAGAAAATGAAAATTGATAAAGATGAGTTAGAAAAAGTTAACAACTACAAATACCTTTGTTCAGATAATTACTGCAGACAAAAACATAATGGATGATATTAATCAAATAATTAAACTTGGATGGAATGATTTTGATAGAAATAACAACATTAAAAGAAAATATATCTATGTCTTTGTAAGAAAACAATTTTAATAAATGTGGTATATGAGTTCTTACTTTGGTTCTGAGACTTGAAACTTAATGAAAGTGTAAGACAAAGATATCAAGCCATTCAATGAAATATGGACATATATATATTATGAGTAACAAAGAGGAATCAAAAACAAAATACATGGGCAAGAGAACAAACTGGTGTTATTGATATCATTGAAAAACATAAGGGACTGAAGTGTACTTGATTGGACATATTGCCAGAAGAAGTGGTCATAAATAGGCAGATAAAAATATGTAATTGGATTCTATGTGATTTTAAAAAAACCTAGAAAACGTCCACATATGAGATAGGTTGATAAAATAAGGAAGTGACCAAAGGATGTGGAAAAGAGGGGGAAGAGATCACTGCAACTGGATTAAACTTGGAGAGATCTTCATTCTACCATTGATTAATAATGTGTAAAAATAATAATGATGAAATACTCCAAAGTGCATTTACTCATTATTTGAATTGTTGCTGACAATATTTAAAAGTAAAAAAAATTTCAGCCATGTCAATTAAAAATATCAATTAATTAAAAAAAATAGAATTAAATTTGTTGATCTTTTTATAAAAATATTTCTTACATAAGGGAATTCAAACTAAGTCTTTCACACGACCCTTAACTCTCCATGCCATCTTATATTGCTGACCCACCTGATCACACACGTGTTGAAAAGGTAAATAATCACCAATATATGTATTTCATGCTAAACCAGAACTCAACAGTTGGTCCAGATTATCATCTCCACACATATATACAATCAGTACTGAAGAGTTGTGGGTTGGAGTAATTTGAAGCCAGTCCATTAAAGGCTTGACTATCTTAATATAAAGTTGAGCACTGATTGTATATTGAAGCAGTCGATGTCTAATAATCATCATTCAGCTTCATGCTTCACCATCTACACTAACCTCCTGTGGGGTCTGCAATTCAGACCTCACTGTAAATATATGCCATTCACCCACACACTGTATGCATAATGATTACAGAAACTAGTAACATTAATTATATTTAGTAAAGTGAAACAGTAGTTTGCATATCTATCTATCTATCTATCTATCTATCTATCTATCTATCTATCTATCTATCTATCTATCTATCTATCTATCTATCTATCTATCTATCTATCTATCTATCTATCTATCTATCTATCTATCTATCTATCTATCTATCTATCTATCTATATATATATATATTCTAACCAGGTCTTGTGGATCCTCCCTTCAGAATAGTATATGATATAAAATAAAACGGGTTCTAGCTCAGTTAATAATTAATAAATAAAATATTCAGCATTAAAATTAAAATGTTTCACTAGCTCAAATTTAAAATACGAATAAGGTTCAGTTTATAAAAATAAATTAAATAAATATTTAATACTTTCATGAGACTTGAAGTCAAAATACAGGTGACAAGATAGATTACATTGAGCCAATATCCCATAGGATACTACCTCAATGGCATAAGAACATTATCCTCCCTTATTACTATTTCAAATAACAAACCCATAGTATTCTTACGACTTTAATAACTTCTACTCACTAAGATTAAGTTAATAATTACATCTTAATCTTCTATTTATAATAATCTAGCTCAATAAAAATCTCTGGTTCATAAAGTTTATTCTAAGTTAATAAAAATACGGTAGTAAAATATAAGGGATTTTATGTCATAATCTACTACACTGAAACTAATAATAAATAATAATAATAATATTCTTCATTGTTTAACTACTACTGGATATCTTTTCTTTTCGTTATATTTTTATTACCATAATAAAATAATAAAATAATTTTATATAATCTTTTATCTTCATGTAATAATATAATAAATATGTGGTAGCATATGATAATCTGATAAACAAAGGATGTGTGGCAACTGATAGCATATAATTCAGTATACTATTGTGATAACTGATTTATGACCAATAAAACAATGTAAAATTATAATTATTTAATTAAAAGAATACTAATAAATATTTAAATACTTAAATAATTCTCTATTTATCTTTTTGTGCAAAATTATATATTTGTTTCAATTGTTATGAATATATCATGATTTCATGCAGTGAAGTGGAGAAATAAACAATCAAGACACAAAAATTTTGGAAAAACAAATTTTAACAAAGTTTATTAACAACAACAAATAAAATAAACAATTTATGTACACTATTTACAATGGATATCCTTATTTTATACTTTACATTTTATCTACTAGGGGTTATAAAAATAATTTATTTTTAGTTATATCTTTATTTAGACTTAAGACAAAATAAAAATAAAAATGTTACCATTTGGTTTCTCGTTATGGTTAACTTATTACAAATATTTTTACTTATTTTATTAGCAAAATATTTCATCCTTAATATTATTAAACTATCTTATTTTTAAAACATTCTACAGAAAACAAAATTAACTTTATAATGAGTATGGATTTCTTAAAAATATAAAAAAAATTTCATCTTGCAAAGTCAAAAATGTTACATAAAATATTCATCCAAAATTCAGTATTAGATTTTAGTGGATATCATTTATCATACGATGTTTACTAATCATAATATATTCTTATTTAGCCTTACTTTAGTATGATATAAGTGTAATTATTAATATATTCCTGTTATTCAATAAACAAAAAAATATATATATTATGCATATTGTTTATATAATTTACTTTGTACTATTGTATTTTAAAAAACATACTTATTTTTCCCTTAAAAAATAATAATAAAGCCTTTTAAAAATAATTAACATTTTAAAGAAAATATCTTGTTTAAATACTCTATTCCAAAATTTATATTTCATTTCCGAAATAAATTCAAAAATATATTCTATGATTCTTTCCTTTTCTTTAGGATTCATTGGACCTTCAATTTTAAGTTATAAAATTCTGTTCCTTATAAGCAAATAAACCAATCTTATACAAAAACGATAGCATAACCTAAGCTCTAAATTATTTACCATTTCTTTTCAAAATATCTTACTGAACGATGCAGTTACATGAAATAAAGTTAGTGAAATACATGCATAGGATTTAAGGAAGAAAGCTAGAGTATCACTCATAATATATCTCAAAAACATGGCACAGTGCATTAACAAGAAAGAGGTATAACCTTTACCTGTCTAATAACCTCTAATACATCAACGATGTTAAAGCTATTTCTTCAGCTTTATTAGAACATCAAATATTTAAAGAAATATAAAACACTGTCCAAATAAAATGTGTACCAGTCATAGGGCTTTGTTAACTATGCTGATATCCACATAAAGACTAAATATTATTTCTATTCCTTATCATATCCTATTTCTTAAAAACATCATCTTGGTTTCCTGTTCAATAAGTACTTCCAAGCCACTATCTCAACATTATTTCTCAAGATTTTCCATATCTTACATCGATAAATAACTATCTGCATTTACAAAACAATAAATAAAATTCACTGATAATTTTAAAACAATCTAGATGTTCCATAAGAAATGTCTGTCCACTTCATCATTCTGTATGCTTAATAATATATAATCTAATCAGACAATATTTGAATATCCTAACATGAAAATTTTAAAAGAATCACATAATTATTTGTTATTATGTTGGATTATATCACTAATATAAAAAAAAAATCATTGTATGCATATTTTCAAATCAATCCTATCTCATAATGTTTCTTAAAATGTTGTATGAAATGTGTTACATATAATTAAAACTTTTACACTTCATTCTTACGATTCATAGATGATCTAAAGAAAACAAAAATATACATTATAAATTATTAATAGTTATTACTATTACCAAAATAACCTATATCTGGTCATCATATTCAGTAGGCTTCTTCATCCACTAGATACCGATCATTGCAAACATAAAGAAATATACATTCATACACTTTATTTTAAAATATATTCTTATCTAAATTATTAGATTATTCCATTATAAAATTTTATATCATCAACAAATTAATGTTTTATGTTTTCCTAATCTTATAAAAAAATTAGATTTAAACTAGGTTAATAAAATAAAAGGAATCAAAACTATAATTACATATTTTCTTGACAATAGTTCCTGATAAGTCCAAAATGTTTATTATTTTCTCTAGAGTTTTAAAATGTTCTCCTCCAAGTGCGTTAAAGTTTAAAAATAAAATTAAATATTAATCCATTAGTAAAATTTATAGAAAATAATCCTTGGTTTTAGTATTTAGAACGATAATTATTAAATCATAATATTAATTAATCCCGTGAAATTTCTTCAATATTCTCTGCCAATATTCTCTGCAGCGTATCCGATGCATCACTCCATCTAGCTTAACTTTAAAAATATTCGGTAAACTTTTTTACAATATTTCCATGGATCCATTTTTTATTCAACTATGTGTTCACTTTTTTTTTTTATATAAGTTTCCTTCTTAATACATTTAAACTTTTGTTTGATATTTTTTTTTATATATCATCTTTTTAAAAAAACTTCAAGTACTTTTAAACAAATGTTTTCTAAATACATTTTAAACAATTCTAAGACTGGAGGTTTTAATATCAAAAAACGCTTCAGTAACATATTCTCCTGGGTTCTTTCTTTAACTCTTGAAAATATTTTTTTTAAAAAAATGTTACCTTCAGAAAGGATATAGCATTTTACTCCTTTTGATATAATATTATATAAAACAATTCATAAGATATAATTGTCTTATTACTATTTTTTAAAAAAATAAATCTTGGATAAACTTATAAATAATACATCTCAATACATTTTTTTTTAGACTCCGTATAATGTTTTTATATTATTAGAATTTATATCCATTTTATTCCACAGTATATCCATCTTTTCATTGCAAAGTTTAGGTCAAATTTCAGATAAAATAATCCTGGCAAGTACTTTAAAAACTAGCAAATCATTTTCACGAAGTTCCCAAATATATATATATATTTTTAAACTCTCTTTTGCAAAATACTTTTAAAAATATCAATTAGTTTTTGCAAATAAAACTATAAGAAAATATTAAAATTGACTAAAATAAAAATTTTGAAAATACTATCTCTTTGATAGCTGCTAATATATCTTTCTCCTCTGATATCCCCTGTGCAATTCATATTTATAGTCTGTAAGAATACCTTATCCTATTGGTTAATTCTTACTTTTAGGTTGAGAAGAAATTTACATATTTTCAATTTTTTTACAGAATTGAATTTCAAAATAGAAATTATGACATAATGAACTTAAAATATTATTTAAAACATCACTTTTAAATCAATTATTACTTTATCAAAATTATTTAATCATTTAAAATAACTTTTAAAATGATTTTAATAACTTATTCCATTCTTAATATTCAATTAATCTAGTTTTATTTAAACAAAATATTTAATTTTTTTATTAACTGTATTCATCTTTATTACATTATTTAAAACATTACATACTATAGTTAACTTAATATTTATTATTATTTGCTTTTATGATAGGCAATAATTCCATCCAATTCTATAATATAACTTTTAAAATATTTCAAACTTTGTTATTAGTTCAAACAAGCAGTGTGTGTGAAAGTATGCATTATACAAGTCACATGATCAATAACTTTGACAGATGATTTTTAATCTATTTCTCTGCCCAGATTTATAAAATTGCAACACTTTATTATATTAAATAATATAATTATAAAAATTTGGAAAAATAATTTAAAATATAGAATTAAATACAATTTTCACCATCATAAAGTTTATTTTTAAAATGTACGATATTAATTTTGACTATTAAGTATGATTATAAATTTAAAATATAACATTTATTACTATAAGTTTTAAACTATTAAACTTTGACATTTAAATATACTTTTTAATATTTATAGCTGTGTTATTTAATATGGCCAGCTTTTACAACCATATGCAACAATATTTTAAGCTTTACTTAATTACTTTTAAATGATTCGCTATAATTTTATATACTACATATTTTCTTAGCTTCAAATTGTACTTTATAACATAATTGACAAAATATAATTAACATATTAAAATAACATATTCTAAAATTTAAAATTTTTAGTAATTGACTGTTATGAACTATTACTGACCTATAGAAAAGGGCACAATATATATATGTGAATGAAGCAATAATTTTATTAATATTTATTGCTGAAAATTAATCATTTCCTTATATAATTGTAAATATCTTTTTATATATGTGTATTTGATTAAGGTATTGTAATGTAACAACTAAGAAAAATGGGGAAGGCTCAAAATACTGAAATAATCTTTATCTAGATTCAGACTGTTTTCATTAAATAAAATTATAAATCTTAATTAAAATCATAAGCAATTCTTTTGTTAGTTGTTTTCAAATCTTTAAAAATATATCAAATGGTATTTCGAGCCTTATCTGTTATAAAAATATTTTACTAATTAAATGTTTTTTTTTATTTAATCAAGAGATTACAGAGATAGCTGTGGGAAACTGAGATTGCATTCTTGGCAGGATTAAAGGGTGTATAAAAAGGGCCATAGAACAAAAGAAGTCAGTTTAGTTGAGTTGAGTTTAAGTTTAGTTATTTTTTTCAGGCTGTTACTTCCTGTTACTTTTTCAGTCAGTTTTTACTTTGAGGTATTTTGAGTTACTTTCAGTTAGTTAGAAAAAACTTGTGAAAATGTCTTTCAGTAAAATAAAGTTTCAGAATTGCTTCCAGACCTTAAAATTTTAAGAAGTCAACAGAAGTTCGGTGCTATGAACTGTGAGTAGAAAAGAAGCACTTTTCTTAGGCCTTTCGGAAGACTGTCTACCCGATGCCATCAAGTTCCATCCATCTGACTGGCCATATAAGATGACCCTTTGACTGCTGCCAATATGCTAATAATGCACTTTGCCTGCTATTCTGAGGTAACCTCATGTAATGTAGAGCTGTCTTAATATGTAAATTCATGTTGTAATTTCTAATATGTAATTAAGTTAATTCTACAAAACTGTCACCAAAAATAATTATACTGTCGTAATGTAACAGGGTTACAAATAATATAAATTATTACCATACATCTTTTTTATCTGAAATAATATGGTAAGAATATTAATTTTTATGGATAATTTTTTCTTTCATCATCATCATTTTCAAACATTATCAATCCACTGCAGGATGGTCTCTCCAGTTTCAATCCATCTCTGATCTCTAGCCTCTCTTCTCCACATCACCCCTACACACTTTCTTATTTCATTTATCCATCTCACATGTGATCTCTTTCGAGGTCTTTTTCAATCTTTTGGAATCCAGTTAAATATTTCAATTGTCTATCTATTATCATCTCTTTTAGCAATATGTTCAGTCCAACTTCAGTCTTCTAATTTTTTCAATGAGGTCAATAACACCTGTTTGTTCTCTTACCCATATATTGCATTTTTGACCTTTTCTTCTTACTCCCAATATGCATCTTTTCATACTTTTTTGAGTAGTCTGAAGTCTTTGTATTGCTTTTGTATTAAGGATTCAAGTCTCAGATCCACAAGTAAAAACTGGTAAAACACATTTATTAAAAACTTTCCTTTTCAAACACATAGGTATATTTTTTTAGGATCAAGTTATTTCTACCAAAAGCACTCCAAGTTTAATTCTATGATTAATTTCATCCATTATGTTTCCATCTGTATTAATAATCTGACCAATGTACTTGCAACTGTTAACTTCTTTTAACTCATCATAATCAATCTTTATTTTCATACTCTGAGAAAATCCATTAAACATTACTTTAGCCTTTTTAACATTTGTCTTAAGTCCTACTTTCCTACTTTCACCTGATAACTCCTGCAACATTTTCTGAAGCTCTAAAGCATTATTTGCAAAAACAACTACATTGTCTGTAACATTTTTTCATCACCAACTATTTGTACACTTTAGAAATAATATTTTCTTTATTATTTAACAGTTTTCATTATGTAGCAGTCATTTTCAGATGTTTCTAAATAATTATATTATAATGCACTGATAATTGTTTGATCATTCATTCTACCCAAATATAATATTTATATAAATAATGTCTTTATTTTAATTTTATTGAAAATAGCAATAGAAGAAATACAATGGTTTAATGGCAGTAGGGAAGATGGATGATTACATTCTATATAATTACAATATAAACACCATGCTTGTAACATTTACTAAATAATACATTAATTAACATCTAATATTAGCATAAAGTAAATTATAATATTTCAGAAGTATTAATAGGATTATTAAAACAAAATAAGTCTTTAAAGTGAGTGAATGATTTATATAGTCACAACCTCAATTCTAGACACGTAAGGTTGGCTTTTATAAGTGTATTTGAGTTTGAAAATATGAATGATTCTTATTTTCTCAAAGTCTCTATTTTGTGAGTGGAGTAAGAGTATTCTTGCAGTTTTAGCACCACTGTATATCAGCAGTGCTAATGGAAAGACATAATTAACTTTTATATAATTCCAATATAAACCCTACTCTTGTAAAATTTATTGATTATTACATAAATTAAAAAGATGTAAAGTTATTTTTATCAGCACGTATACTTTAATTTTATTTTATACTATTTTCTTATATATCTTATCTTAAAAAAAGGTTTTTTAAAAAAATAATTCCATACATTACTCTTAAAAAATTTTTAATTTATTAATTATAATTACATTAATATTAAATGTTTTTCTTTACATATTAAAATCATAAGTGTTTATTTACGATTTAAATAAAAGAAAATAATTATTAATTTGATTCCAAAGTTTACTTTTTGAGTTCTGGGATTAATTTGCAAACTGTAGGAGTATAAAAAATCGCTTTGCTACTAAATTAACAAACTGTCCAAAAAGAAAACCCTGTAGTTTGAAATATTTTTGCAAATTACTTAACCGCACATTATAACAAATGATCTGTCTTTAACTTAATTAAAAACGAAAATAAGATTAGAAGTATAAATGCAAAATAGTAAGCATCAACATCTTTCACAGTGAAAATATACCACACATACACGGCAATATATTTAATTATTATTATTATTATTATTATTATTATTATATTTTTAAAAAACTAATTCATATAGAGAAAAATTTATAAGTAATAATTATTACAGAAATAACTAGCAAATTCTCGTAACAGTTGTGCCACCTAGGGTAGGACTTAGTGATCAATGGATGCAATAAGTTTTGTGCATAAAACTATCTACTGCTTACACATCAAATATCTCCAAACTAGTTTCTGGCATGTATCTGGCATATGTGAGAAGCTAGATGAAAGCCACATGGTAGAAACTAGTGTTGGGATAGTAAGCCCTAGCTAATGAATCTTATGCACAAACTTTCTTCTATCCATGGATTACTAAGGTTTGAACAGGGTAGTATTAATGTACTGAGAGTTTTCTACTGTTTTAATTGCTTGTGTAAACATAGGAAATAGTGATCATGTAATATTACAAAAATGTAATAATTTTAAGTTTATGTCAAGTTACAAGAAGTTAACTACAAAATATATAGTTATTATAGAGTTGTATTTGCAAATGTTTAAAAAATGTATTAAAGCAAAGATTTTGATGAATAATAGATGCAAACGCATATTTCAGATTTATTCTTGTATATAATTGCTTGCTGTTAATAAAATTCATAACCAATTTATTGGATCACATCAACTGTCATCTGGATAGTAGAGTCATGCCCAAATGTTGTAGATAATTAAAATAAAAGCTGGGGCATTATGGTCAATTACAATTCAATTGGGGAATGTTGTGATTTAATTGATACATGAGTATAAGTCTACAATTAATATCAAAGTAATGTGTACATAATTAAAATATAAATTCATAACTCCATATATACACATACCAATTTTAATAAATGCAGATAAGTAAATTGTAATTGATGAAAGTACTCTTCATTCAAACTGATGTTGATATTCATACACACTGTGTTCTTTATTAATATGATATACTAAGAGTTTGCATAAGATGATATCTCCAGAGGGAATAATTCCTGAAATTACTATTCTTTTAAATTAGATGGATAATGTTTTTCTACAGCCTATTATAGCTTGGTAGTATCATCTAATAAGCCTTTAAACCTTAGACTAGTAGAAAATAAATTACAGATTTAGTTAAGGAACATGATGCTATTAATTTGAAATTGAAGACATTTTTTGTAACCCTGATTCAATTTCTTCAGTTATGTCCTTTAAGCAACAATATAAAAATATACAATCTATTTTGGCAGAATACATTTTTATTAAAAATGCCAAAATTCTCTAGCCTCAACCTCATAACTGGTTGAAGGGGTACATCCTCTGAAGTCATTATCTGCACAGTATTTAACATGCTAAATTCTATTTTCTATCATTTAAAATCTAAGTTACAAACCTTCAGCTGTTCCGAGCTTCTGGAATTGGCTTTTTGTAAAAGTCACCATGAACATTGTATTAAAAAGTCTGACATTAAGCTTAAGCTGAAATCCTTACCTGATAACACTCACACCAGTCATCATGCAATTTCTAAATACTTCCTTTTACATATTAGTTAGTTCATAGTACAATTGTTGTGAACTTGCTTAACTTTCTTTCTTAAGGAATTTATCATACTTAAAAAGTACATCCAGTTTTCTTAGTTCCATTTTTAAGCAAAGTAATCATTTCTTTGCTTTTTATAATATTCACCCTATCTATATATTACTTTTACTTATAAAATCATCAAATCCATCATTAAGGACAAGATATCTATTATTTTGCCATCTCAGACAATCAGTTTATAAAAAAGAGTGCTACCACTTTTCATGTTATCACTCTGTTTAAAATTATAATTGATTAAGTTAGAGCAGCAGTCCCCAACCTTTTTGCACTTAAGAGCACATTCTATGACACCGGCCAGGTGGAAGCACCATTTATTTTTTCATTGTAAATTTATAGTTGGATATTGTTAATGATAGACCCTTTTACGCTGTAAAAGTGTAGTATGACCTACAATTTGATTACAATATAATACAATAATTTATAAGAAATCTTAAAGATTAAATTTATTTGTATCAGATAAATAATTTTTTATCATGTTCAGATAGCGGTGGGCACACATAAAATGGTCTGCAGGCACCATGGTGCCTGCAGGCATAGGGTTGGGGACCCCTGAGTTAGAGCTTTTAAAAAAGCTGGTCTAATGGGAAATATGAATATATATTTATTTCACCAGCTTTTGATACTGAACCTATTAATACTCTTACTGAAATATTGCAATCTCATAACATTTTTATTACAGTCTCTTCATTTAATTTAATTTTTTAACAAATGAAAAAATATTTCATCACTCCCAAATGAAAAAAAATACTCCATGATTTAAACCACTTAGTTCTGTTCTAAGAGTTCATTTTTACGTATCTTACTTTTATCACTAACCCATTTCTTTTTGAAATAGAAGAGAAAATGCCTGGCATATATATTTTGTTGATTAATAAAAAAGTAAAATATATTTTTGTAAATAAGCTTGTAAATTTTCTTCCCTCTAAAAGTATTTTCCTTTACTTATTTTCTTTTGAAAATTATACAGCAGATTTTAAACTTCAATTTAACCTTAATAAATCATTCACATGGAATATATACTCTGGCAATAATTTTTTCTCTCTTTAGAAAACATTAATTCAGAAATCTCTCATCCCATCTGTTGAAAATATTACTATCTCCCTGTCCAGACCATACTTCTCTCTTCATGGAAAAATCTTTCTTATTAACATATTGATTTTCCCAAAAATGAATAACAATGATTATATTATACCAATAATTTTAAGATGATTTGAAATAAATAAACCCCATTGCAATTGATATTGGACTTTAAAGAAGCATGTCAAAGACAATGGCCTCTCCCTTCATCCAATCTCTAATTTTCATTTTTAGAGGTCATTTAATACAGCTTTCAATTTGTCTCTGTTTATCCTGCTGCTTTGAAATTTGTTCTGGTCACCATTACTAAGACACTACCATCCAGTAAAGTTTTTTTTCAGTCCCTAATCAAATCTATTTATATTGAATTTAATTATCATACCTTCTCTAAGAAAATACTCTTTTGGGAGTCTTATATCACGACTCATAATATTTATCAATCTAAACCATCAATGTTTCTACTTAATGTCAATAATAAACAGATAATCTCAAAATTTCTGGATGTTCAAACGAAAATATCTTCATTTCTTCAAGAAAATTAATTTAGAAGCTTTAGCTACTAGTCAGTTTTTATTGCTAAGAATGGTACATGTTAACATCAATCCTCTTTGCCTCTGTCATAAGTCTGAAGAAAAAATTCAACATTTTCTGTTCCAATATTCTGTTCTTATTACCTATAGGAATAACAATGAGTCAATCACCAAATCGCATAATTACTCAATGACTATTCTCATTGTTAGCATAAAACATAGCCTTTTTTCCTAAATTAGGAGCACTATTCTTACACCAAAAATTGTTGATGTTTTATGAAACTTGATTTTTCTTCTGACCCAATTATAATTAGCAGGACTTTTCCCAATGATTATTTTTCTTTTCTGTTGTATGTCTTTGTTATATATACATATCATCATCATCATCATCATCAAACATTATCAATCCACTGCAGGATGAAGGTCTCTCCAAGTTTAATCCATCTTCTCCGATCTTTAGCTTCTCTTCTCCACAACACCCCTGCACATTTTCTTATTTCATCCATCCATCTCACATGTGGTCTCTTTCTGGGTCTTTTACAGTCTCTTGGAATCCAGTTTAAAATTTCAATTGTCCATCTATTATCATTTCTTCTAGCAATATGTCCAGCCCAACTCCATTTCAATCTTTTAATTTTTTCAATAAGATCAGTAACACCTGTTTGTTGTCTTACCCATACATTGCGTTTTCGATCTCTTCTTGTTACTCCCAACATACATCTCTCCATACTCCTTTGAGTTGTGTGAAGTCTCTGTATTGCTCTTCTATTAAGTGTCCAAGTCTCAGATCCATAAGTAAGAACTGGTAAAACACATTTGTTAAAAACCATCCTTTTCAAACACATAGGCATATTTCCTTTTAGTATCAAGTTATTTCTACCAAAAGCACTCCAACCAAGTTTAATTCTATGATTAATTTCCTCCATTATGTTTCCATCTGTATTAATAATCTAACCAAGGTATTTGTAACTGTTAACTTCTTCTAATTCTTCATAATCAATCTTTATTTTCATATTTTGAGCAAATCGATTAAACATTACTTTAGTATTTTTAACATTTATCTTTAGTCCTACTTTTCTACTTTCATCTGCTAACTCGTGCAACATTTCCTGCAGCTCTGAAGCATTATTTGCAAAAACAACTACATCATCTGAGAAATCTAAATGACTTAAATACTCTCCATTTACTTTCACTCCTTTAGTTTCCCATTTTAATCCACAAAATACTTCTTGCAGCACTGCTGTAAAAAGTTTTGGAGATATGGAGTCACCTTGTCTTACACCTTTCTCAATGTTGATTTTTCCAGTATCATTATGTAATCTAATTGTTGCTGTTGCATTTTTATAAATATTCTTTAAAATATGACAATATCCTGGATCTATACCTTGATGATCCAATGCTTTAATCACTGAAGAAATGTGTATAGAATCGAATGCCTTTTCATAATCTACAAATCCAAAACATAATGACAACTCATATTCGTTTGTCCTTTCTATGACTTCTCTCAATACTTGGATATGATCTATTGTACTAAAACCACTTTTAAATCCAGATTGTTCTCTTGGTTGGTGGAAATCCAAAGTTCTCTGTAGACGAGTTGTAATTATCTTGGTAAAAAATTTATATAAAACTGATAAAAGGCTGATAGGTCTGTAATTTCTAATATCTTCTTTATCACCTTTTTTAAATATTAATATTATTACTGCATTCTTTCAATCTTCCAGTACATCTTTATCGTTTAGACATTTGGTATATAATTTTGCTAAAATTGTTTCTAATTCTTCACCTGCTTCTTTTAATATATCAATTATAATTCCATCATTTCCTGGAGCCTTTCCTTTCTTCATACACTTAATTGCATGTCTCACTTCTTCATTTAAAATTCTGGGCAATTCGGAAGATGTAATAGATATAGGAGGTACTTGTTCTTTATTACTATATAATTCTTGATAAAAATCTTCTACCAATTTCATGATGTCATCTCTCTCTTTAGTAATAATTCCATCTTTTTTTCTTATTGCAGATATAAATTTCCTACCAATACCAAAATGTTGTTTAACATTTTTGAGACTTTTATTTTCTTCTACAGCTTTCCTTGCTATTTCATAGTTATACTTTCTTATATCATTTTCAACTCTTTTCCGTACCATTTTACAAAATTCGAGATATTCAATTTTTTTTAATGCATCATTTTTGTATATCTTCATATTCCTTCTTTTCTTCATAAATTCTCTAGTCTCAGTAGAAATTTTATTAGTCAATTGCTGCTTTTTTCTACCAGCTATGTTTGTTGCAGTTTTTAAAAGTGTATCAGTTATTTTCAGATTAATTTCATTCAAATCTATATTATGTTCAAAATCTTCTAACACTTGAAACCTATTTGTAAGTTCTAATTTAAATTCATCAGAATGTTTCTGAAGATTAGGAATATCAACTGTAAATATTGTTTTTCTTAATAATTTTTGTCTTTCTAGTTTTACATTAACACGTAACTTACACCTTACTAATCGATGATCACTTCCTGTGTTAAATTTATTAAGAACATTACAATCTTGAAATATGTATTTTCTGTTAGTCAAAATATAATCCAATTCTGCTGTACCTTCATTTGGATGCTTCCATGTCCATTTCCTTTTAACATTTTTCTCAAAAAATCAATTCATAATATAAAGTTTTTCTTTTTCTGCAAACTCCACAAGTCTATGTCCTCTCTCATTTCTATTACCATAACCAAAATTACCTACAGCAATTTCATCTTTCATTTGTCTACCAATTCTAGCATTAAAGTCTCCCATAACAATTTTAAAATGTTGTTTACTCTGATCAAAAGCCTTTTATACATCCATATAAAAATCTTCTACTACTTCATCACTATGAGAACTTGTTGGGGCATAAACCTGAATTATCTGCATTTGGTATCTGCTATTAAGTTGTATAACTAATCTTGCCACTCTATCCGATACACCATCAATCTCCACAATATTGTTCTTCCACTTTTTATTTATAATGAATCCTACTCCACTTGTATTTCCACCATGTGTGCCTTTATAATAGAGTATATGTCCACTTTTTAAATCAATTGTTTCTTCTCCTTTTCTACTAACTTCACAAAGTCCAATAATGTCCCATTTAATATAAGACAGTTCTTCTAATTCTTGCAATCTTCCTTCACTTGAAAGTGATCTGCAGTTGTAAGTACTTAAATAAAAAGTCGTCATCAAATGGCAGCCTGGGTCCACAATCAGGGGATTCTTAGCACCCTCTGCCTTTGGCCACCAACCGCTGCCTTGGTTGGTGACTTTACAGCCTCCTGGGAATAAGGGCCATGCTTTATTTTTGTCTGTCATAATTGTATATATGTATTGGAAAATTATTTATCATTTACACAAACATTCATTCTGCCTTATCAGGCTCTGAGAAGAAAGACCATGGTGTTTCTTGATCTTAAACTCAGAGGTAAAAAGCCAATAAACTCACCACGCTGGCTAATGCGTGTTGGTGAGCAGCCCATCCATGTTCGTATACTATATGCATAATCACATAGTAATAACAGCTGCAATGACAAGAACGTATGGAGTGGACATTAGGAATTTGCCCTGCTCGGTTCCTTTAAGGCCTCCAAGAGGAATCAAAGGGTCTCCTTTCAATTAATAGCAAACTCCTTTCTGCAGCCATATATATATATATATGAAAATAATACATATACGAACTAACTAAAGAAAAAATAAAAACAAAGTTGTGTTATCTGATATGTAACTGTCTGTGATATTTTAGTGCTTAAATTCTGGAAATAGACATTTTGCTTTCTGATGAAAACCAGACTACTGCTTGAAATATTAAAGCAGTTTTATAGAGAAGTAACTCTGCATTTATATATATATATATATATATTGTGCCCTTGTCTGTAGGTCATAGGTAGGGTAGAAAGGTCAATTATTAAAAAATTTTAAATTTTAAGTTATATTTGTAAGAGATATAAATAATAATGGGATAAGTAAATTTTATAATACAATTTAAAGCTAAAAATACCTGGTAGGTAACAGTGTAATATATTATTTTAAAAGAAAACAGTTAAATAAAGCTTAATCATATCATTGCTTATGGTTGTGAAAGCTGGCCATATAAAATAATACAGCTATAGATAGTTAAAAGTATATCAATTATTTAGTATAATATTTAAAAAACTAATAAATTAAATAAATGAAATGTAATGTTATAATTGTATTTAATAATCCAATTTAATAGAGTATAATTTATTAATAAACTGTGGGATGGTGAGAGTTATATTTAGTTTAACATTTTAAAATTATTTTCTAAAATTTTTATAAAATATATCAGTTTTGGTAATTTAAACCAAGACGTAAATAAAAAAATCATTTTTATAAAGTTAATAGACACGTGACCGTATATTAAATACCTTCACACACACTCTTGTTAAAATAATAATAAACTGTGTGAAAATAAAACTAGATATAATTGCCATCAATCATTAAAATGAAAGTTATAAATATTAAATATTGTTTTAATAATTATTTTAAAACTTAGATGATTTTTTTATATAAAACTATAATTGAATTTAAAAATATTAGTCTGGGAAATATTCCAGACATTACGTCATCAGTTCTAAACTTTAAACATCCCTTCTGTTATCAAAATAAAATGAATAAATTGTTCGCGCTAAAATAAATATTAACCAATCAAAGGATGTAAAATTAACAGACAAAAATCTAAGAATTATACAGAGCGGGAGAAGTAATGTGTAAGTAAAAGGGAAAGTAACAAAATTTTATGGCTGATAACATCGTGGCTGAACAATAATATAAATTTATAATTTCGGATTTGTTCTCAAAGTTATTCTGTAATATATAATATACTTTGACTACAGAGATATGCATTGCTAATTTTAAGTTTATCTTACCAGGAAATTTTATTCAAATTTAACCAGAAAGCCTACAGTAACATGGAAGTACAAGAAAAAATATTTAAAGTGATTGCTGAAAGAAAAATAATTGGAAATCATCTTAATGCCACCTTAGTTGTGCTCAACCAGAAACTTAATCTTATAACTGAAAGGAATACAGTTGGGACGATATGTGAAAAATCTGAAAAAGAAGCTGTTGGTCGTCAAGAACAATTTATGACGATAAATTTACAGAGCTATCTTAAAACTAAATTATTCTTCTCTATGAACAAAATTTTAATATGCATTCTATTATCAAGAAAAATAACGATGGAGAAAGAATGTTTATTTTGTAAAGAAAACATTATTAAAACTATAATTCCAGAATGTTAGAATAAAGAAAAAGTTAAAGACTAATATAAAAGTGCTATTAAGTATTTTATTGAGAGGAGTCGAAAAACTTTAAAAAGCAATGAGAAAAATATTACAAAGAATTTAATGAAAAATGTTTGATCAAAGAAATATATAATTAAATGACTAAATAGAAATGGATCCATGGAAAACGGAAAAATTTACTAAATCTTTAAGTAAAATATCTACAAGATGCATCGGGGGAAACCAGACGCGCGGGAAAAAGCTAGCAGACTATGTTAAGGAGATATCAAGAATTAATAAGTGTCTAAAATATTGAGAAAACTAAGGATCATCGTCGATGAAGATTATTAAACAGAGTTATTTTTTTTTATAGAACATTAAGTGACTGAAAAGGGAAATAAAGTATATATTTTTTTTTAGCTTTAAGATGAACAATTTTCAAGCAAGTTCGACAAAGCAGTATCGTAAATATAATTTAATATTTTTATTTGATTGTATTTAAAATATAAAAATTCTATATTAGCTTAGGGAAACATATAAACATGAATTTAAGAATAATGAGATTTTAAATATAATAGCTTAATAGAATGAAAGAAATATTATTATAAAAATAAAATGTATGTATGGAAGTTTTAAATATCTACAAGAAGTAATGGAATGGTGAAGCCTTCAGAATACGATCAAGAAGATAGAGATCGTTTTTGGTAATTGTGATATTATTGATAATGCATAATGTATTTTTTTTTTAGGTCATCTATTAATGAAGAATGATGTATGAAAGTTTTTAAATTATAAGTACACATTTTATCCAACATTAAAACATATATTTGAGATAGTAGTAATTTTAAATGTGCATGCAATAAGTTGTTTTAAAAATATAATTAATAATATAAGTATCCTAATAATTATGTGATTCTTTTGAACTTTTATGTTGCAAAATATTCATGATGATTTTAAAATAGTTGGTATATTATAAATATACGAGATAAGTAGTAAAAGATTTTCTTAAGAATAGCTGTATAGTTTGAAGTAAAAATGAATTTTATTATTGTTAGAAATGTAGACAGAAAATTGTCGATGTACTGCATAGATAAATCTAGAGAAATAAAATCGGATAGTGACTTGGTAGTACTGGTGTAGAGGAAACCAAGATGATGTTTTTTGCCAAGAAATATGAAAAATCAAATATTTGGATCATAGTATTTTGTGTGATTTCAGTATAGCTAACTAAGTCCTATCACTGAACACATATATTTTGGACAGTGTTTTTTACGTATCTTTGAATTTTTTTTTGATGTTTTATAAAGCTGAAGAAATAGCTTTAGCATCACTCCTATAGTAGAGGTGGATAGACAGATAAAGGTCACTCCTCTATGGTGTTATTTAAATTCACTGTGCCATCATTGTCAAGTTTTATGACGGATAATATTCTAGTTGTTTTGATCCTGCGCATCTATTTTCGCTATCCTTGTTTCATGAATATACATCGTCAGAAAGATATTTTTATAGAAATGATACATAAAATAGAAATGAGGCTAGGTTGTCGTTATGTAAGAATAGTTTATTTACTAGAATGAATTAGAATTGTTATTTTAAAAGTGAAAGTATAAATGTCATAAAGAGATGAAGAATCATATGATATAGTTTTAAAAAGTAATTCTGAAATGAATATAAGATTTTAAAGGAAAAATCTAAACAAAGTTTTTTTAAAGTAATAATAAAATTTTAATATTTTATATGATATTAAAAATAGAGATTGCATGTTGGTTGAAAAATGATTCAATAATGTGTAACTGATATATGTATTTGTGCATGGTATGTTAATGAGTGTAATTACCATACGAAGCAAAGGCTTGGATAAGTATTGGATTAATAATTATTGTATAGTCAATAATAAAACGGAACATCAAAATGTCAAGAAGGGTTTGAATCTTTAGGATTCCATACGAATAATATAAAAATAGAATTTTATGATTTTGTATAATTTTTACTACGAAGGTAAAAATTTTTGTAAAAATATAATTTTAAAATTAATAGAGATATAAAGTATTAATGATAATTATTGATAGATACATTTTTGTAACAAGCTAAACTAAAGTCAGATAGCTAATAATAATAATACTGTATAAGAGTTAAAAAATAAAATAAGTAGGAATTTAATGTTAAGAGATAAACTAGTAAAGTAATTTTATAACAGGAAAGTATGGATATCCGATGTACATAATGTAAATATTGTTATTTGTATAATTATTAATAAACTATGTTGTAAATTTATTTGTAAGCTTCGTGTCTTAGTTATATTATTTCTCCACATAGAATGCATGATATCGCAATACACATTTATAATTGCAACAAACATATAATTTCGCACAAAGTAGATAAACATAAAAGTGTTATAATAATTTTTGAAAACTTATTTGTATGATAAAATTAAGGGATTATAATTAGATCATTTATGGGTCATAAGTTGGTTGCCACAATATTAAAATAAATTATATGCTAATATTACAACACGTATTTTGATTGTCAGATTATTAAATACTACCACGAACGTAATATTTATTTATTTATTTCATTTAAGGAGAAATAGGATTACATTATACTATTATTATTATTATTCTTATTTATTATTGTTAGTTGTTACGTAGTGAATTTATGACATAAAATTCCCTTCTCATAGTTTACTACCGTAATTTAAATCAGTTTAAATGCAATTTATGAACCTGAGATTTATTTGATTTGATTTTATTTCATTTATTTACTTAAATTATTTAATTGAGCTAGATTATTATTACAAAGAATAATAAGATATGATTATTATCTTAATCGGAATAAAAAGAGCTTGGAAAGTCATAAGAATGCCATAAGTCGATTATTTAGTATAGTGTTCTTATGCCATTGGGATAGTATCATGTGGATATATCTCAATGTAGTCTGTCTCGCTCCCCGTGTCGTCGCTCCCTGTCTCATGAAAATAATAAAATTTTAATAATATAACTGTATTTATATTTTAAAGTTTAGAGCTAGTAGTAATCATTTTAATAAATCAATTTCATTCATTTTGTTAAGACTGAGCTAGAGAGAGAACCCGGGAATATATTTTAAACATTACTATAAATTATTTAATTGTGAGAGAGGCGACGGGGGAGGAGGGTACAATATATATATATATATATAATGTACTGGACCATATTTCCCTGCAGAATTCTGTTCCTAATCTTGCACTGAGCATGAAGTGATCAAGATTTAGCAATGAAAGAAATGGATACCAATTTAGCCGATTTTCTGTACTCATATATATTGTTACTTCCAGCTAAATTGATAGAAAGAGTGAATTGACAGGACTCTGCCAATTAAAACTCCCTTTAGTTGATATCTTACTCAAATGCCTGAATGTTTAGGACCTATGGTAAGTACACACTTTTGAAAAGTCTATTTACAGATAGCTTTTGCACACCACTTCTAGAAAAGAATAAAAGTGAATCCCCCCCTCCTAGATGGATGTGCAGTACCATATGTTCAGTGGAGCATGAAAATAAGATTTAACACCCGGGTAGAGTGATATCCCATGTGGCTAGCTCAATACTCTACATCTAGGGTCTTCAATGGGTAAGTTAAATGGTTACTAAAGGCATGTGATTGATAAGGAAAGAGTACATTTTATCAAATAAATAATAATATGAAGACAAAACCAATTTAATATTATGATTTAATATTTATTTAATCCCAAATACCCACCACCATTTCATACTTAAAATGATATAAAAATAAATAAATGAATTATTACCACAAACCCATATATATATATATGCTACTCTGACGTTTATGTAAACAGAATATACGCTTGATTGGTGTTTTTGGTAGAAACGCCATCTGTGGACATAAATACAAGCGTTAGCAAGTTTTTTAACTTGCATTTTTGTTTATCATAAATGTACCTTTGAGGTCTTTCTTGCAATGATATAGATTGCAGAGGCTTCTACTATGTGGTGATGCTGAACTGAGATCAGACCCATATAGCTATCTGGTTTGCTATGCTGAGTTTGAAGACATTACGTGTCTAAAAAATTCACGCTTGCAAGCTGAATAGAAATTGTTTCATAAACGCTCAGAGTTTGTGTTTAGATCTAGTTTCTTTATTCCTGTCTTTCACTGACGATAGCAAATAGCTTGAAATCATGATCTGAAAGTGGAATTATAGTTAGAGATAGTGAATGCTACTCTGACGTTTATGTAAACAGAATATACGCTTGATTGGTGTTTTTGGTAGAAACGCCATCTGTGGACATAAATACAAGCGTTAGCAAGTTTTTTAACTTGCATTTTTGTTTATCATAAATGTACCTTTGAGGTCTTTCTTGCAATGATATAGATTGCAGAGGCTTCTACTATGTGGTGATGCTGAACTGAGATCAGACCCATATAGCTATCTGGTTTGCTATGCTGAGTTTGAAGACATTACGTGTCTAAAAAATTCACGCTTGCAAGCTGAATAGAAATTGTTTCATAAACGCTCAGAGTTTGTGTTTAGATCTAGTTTCTTTATTCCTGTGTTTCACTGACGATAGCAAATAGCTTGAAATCATGATCTGAAAGTGGAATTATAGTTAGAGATAGTGAATGCTACTCTGACGTTTATGTAAACAGAATATACGCTTGATTGGTGTTTTTGGTAGAAACGCCATCTGTGGACATAAATACAAGCGTTAGCAAGTTTTTTAACTTGCATTTTTGTTTATCATAAATGTACCTTTGAGGTCTTTCTTGCAATGATATAGATTGCAGAGGCTTCTACTATGTGGTGATGCTGAACTGAGATCAGACCCATATAGCTATCTGGTTTGCTATGCTGAGTTTGAAGACATTACGTGTCTAAAAAATTCACGCTTGCAAGCTGAATAGAAATTGTTTCATAAACGCTCGGAGTTTGTGTTTAGATCTAGTTTCTTTATTCCTGTCTTTCACTGACGATAGCAAATAGCTTGAAATCATGATCTGAAAGTGGAATTATAGTTAGAGATAGTGAATGCTACTCTGACGTTTATGTAAACAGAATTAACGCTTGATTGGTGTTTTTGGTAGAAACGCCATCTGTGGACATAAATACAAGCGTTAGCAAGTTTTTTAACTTGCATTTTTGTTTATCATAAATGTACCTTTGAGGTCTTTCTTGAATGATATAGATTGCAGAGGCTTCTACTATGTGGTGATGCTGAACTGAGATCAGACCCATATAGCTATCTGGTTTGCTATGCTGAGTTTGAAGACATTACGTGTCTAAAAAATTCACGCTTGCAAGCTGAATAGAAATTGTTTCATAAACGCTCAGAGTTTGTGTTTAGATCTAGTTTCTTTATTCCTGTCTTTCACTGACGATAGCAAATAGCTTGAAATCATGATCTGAAAGTGGAATTATAGTTAGAGATAGTGAATGCTACTCTGACGTTTATGTAAACAGAATATACGCTTGATTGGTGTTTTTGGTAGAAACGCCATCTGTGGACATAAATACAAGCGTTAGCAAGTTTTTTAACTTGCATTTTTGTTTATCATAAATGTACCTTTGAGGTCTTTCTTGCAATGATATAGATTGCAGAGGCTTCTACTATGTGGTGATGCTGAACTGAGATCAGACCCATATAGCTATCTGGTTTGCTATGCTGAGTTTGAAGACATTACGTGTCTAAAAAATTCACGCTTGCAAGCTGAATAGAAATTGTTTCATAAACGCTCAGAGTTTGTGTTTAGATCTAGTTTCTTTATTCCTGTCTTTCACTGACGATAGCAAATAGCTTGAAATCATGATCTGAAAGTGGAATTATAGTTAGAGATAGTGAATGCTACTCTGACGTTTATGTAAACAGAATATACGCTTGATTGGTGTTTTTGGTAGAAACGCCATCTGTGGACATAAATACAAGCGTTAGCAAGTTTTTTAACTTGCATTTTTGTTTATCATAAATGTACCTTTGAGGTCTTTCTTGCAATGATATAGATTGCAGAGGCTTCTACTATGTGGTGATGCTGAACTGAGATCAGACCCATATAGCTATCTGGTTTGCTATGCTGAGTTTGAAGACATTACGTGTCTAAAAAATTCACGCTTGCAAGCTGAATAGAAATTGTTTCATAAACGCTCAGAGTTTGTGTTTAGATCTAGTTTCTTTATTCCTGTCTTTCACTGACGATAGCAAATAGCTTGAAATCATGATCTGAAAGTGGAATTATAGTTAGAGATAGTGAATGCTACTCTGACGTTTATGTAAACAGAATATACGCTTGATTGGTGTTTTTGGTAGAAACGCCATCTGTGGACATAAATACAAGCGTTAGCAAGTTTTTTAACTTGCATTTTTGTTTATCATAAATGTACCTTTGAGGTCTTTCTTGCAATGATATAGATTGCAGAGGCTTCTACTATGTGGTGATGCTGAACTGAGATCAGACCCATATAGCTATCTGGTTTGCTATGCTGAGTTTGAAGACATTACGTGTCTAAAAAATTCACGCTTGCAAGCTGAATAGAAATTGTTTCATAAACGCTCAGAGTTTGTGTTTAGATCTAGTTTCTTTATTCCTGTCTTTCACTGACGATAGCAAATAGCTTGAAATCATGATCTGAAAGTGGAATTATAGTTAGAGATAGTGAATGCTACTCTGACGTTTATGTAAACAGAATTAACGCTTGATTGGTGTTTTTGGTAGAAACGCCATCTGTGGACATAAATACAAGCGTTAGCAAGTTTTTTAACTTGCATTTTTGTTTATCATAAATGTACCTTTGAGGTCTTTCTTGAATGATATAGATTGCAGAGGCTTCTACTATGTGGTGATGCTGAACTGAGATCAGACCCATATAGCTATCTGGTTTGCTATGCTGAGTTTGAAGACATTACGTGTCTAAAAAATTCACGCTTGCAAGCTGAATAGAAATTGTTTCATAAACGCTCAGAGTTTGTGTTTAGATCTAGTTTCTTTATTCCTGTCTTTCACTGACGATAGCAAATAGCTTGAAATCATGATCTGAAAGTGGAATTATAGTTAGAAATAGTGAATGCTACTCTGACGTTTATGTAAACAGAATATACGCTTGATTGGTGTTTTTGGTAGAAACGCCATCTGTGGACATAAATACAAGCGTTAGCAAGTTTTTTAACTTGCATTTTTGTTTATCATAAATGTACCTTTGAGGTCTTTCTTGCAATGATATAGATTGCAGAGGCTTCTACTATGTGGTGATGCTGAACTGAGATCAGACCCATATAGCTATCTGGTTTGCTATGCTGAGTTTGAAGACATTACGTGTCTAAAAAATTCACGCTTGCAAGCTGAATAGAAATTGTTTCATAAACGCTCAGAGTTTGTGTTTAGATCTAGTTTCTTTATTCCTGTCTTTCACTGACGATAGCAAATAGCTTGAAATCATGATCTAAAAGTGGAATTATAGTTAGAGATAGTGAATGCTACTCTGACGTTTATGTAAACAGAATATACGCTTGATTGGTGTTTTTGGTAGAAACGCCATCTGTGGACATAAATACAAGCGTTAGCAAGTTTTTTAACTTGCATTTTTGTTTATCATAAATGTACCTTTGAGGTCTTTCTTGCAATGATATAGATTGCAGAGGCTTCTACTATGTGGTGATGCTGAACTGAGATCAGACCCATATAGCTATCTGGTTTGCTATGCTGAGTTTGAAGACATTACGTGTCTAAAAAATTCACGCTTGCAAGCTGAATAGAAATTGTTTCATAAACGCTCAGAGTTTGTGTTTAGATCTAGTTTCTTTATTCCTGTCTTTCACTGACGATAGCAAATAGCTTGAAATCATGATCTGAAAGTGGAATTATAGTTAGAGATAGTGAATGCTACTCTGACGTTTATGTAAACAGAATATACGCTTGATTGGTGTTTTTGGTAGAAACGCCATCTGTGGACGGAAAGCGTCAAGCGTTAGCAAGTTTTTTAACTTGCATTTTTGTTTATCATAAATGTACCTTTGAGGTCTTTCTTGCAATGATATAGATTGCAGAGGCTTCTACTATGTGGTGATGCTGAACTGAGATCAGACCCATATAGCTATCTGGTTTGCTATGCTGAGTTTGAAGACATTACGTGTCTAAAAAATTCACGCTTGCAAGCTGAATAGAAATTGTTTCATAAACGCTCAGAGTTTGTGTTTAGATCTAGTTTCTTTATTCCTGTCTTTCACTGACGATAGCAAATAGCTTGAAATCATGATCTGAAAGTGGAATTATAGTTAGAGATAGTGAATGCTACTCTGACGTTTATGTAAACAGAATATACGCTTGATTGGTGTTTTTGGTAGAAACGCCATCTGTGGACATAAATACAAGCGTTAGCAAGTTTTTTAACTTGCATTTTTGTTTATCATATATATATATATTTGATGCGTTGAAATGGATAAAATATAAATACAATTTTAAATGATTAAGAAAAATAATAAATACCTAAAACTATTTATAATGTTTCCTTATGAATGGAAGTGGTCTGAACTTTTTACCCTGTAGAAATAAGTTATGTCTTGTGTGATTTGATATATATATTTATCATATAAAAGATTTTCAGTCATACAGGTATACCCTTCTACATAGGAATTTAAAACCTGAGCAAATATAATAAATAAATAAAAACAACTATGCATATGTATATTTGCACTATGAAATATTTCACTAATTTCATATTTTTCAACATGTCAATAAGGTTGTGTTATTCCAGATACCATAGAGAACTCAACATGAGGTGCTGTATCTATTTGACTTTTACGATAAATTCTTATACATGTATATATGTGCAGCACCGGTATACACTCACTACTATTCTAAATATAAAGTTATTGGTGGACATACTTACAGGAAATTTACAATAAATAAACCCTTTTTGCCCTCATCATAAGGTGAAGCAGTGACAAAAATAACTTAAAAGGATATATGGATAAATACATTTTTAGACACTAAACATGAGGTATCGTATTTACTGAATATTACAATTGTATGTGCTTGTATATACACATGTATATCTATGTATGACAATTTTCAGGAGTAACAACAAGAAGAAAAACAAATAGCAACAAAAATATCTAATTGCAACCTTTGCTGAAAACACTAGAATTTGAAATAGAAAAATGAATTAAAAGATTTAAGTAAAAGCTGTATCATTATGCCTGTAATAACCATATATATATATATGATAAACAAAAATGCAAGTTAAAAAACTTGCTAACGCTTGTATTTATGTCCACAGATGGCGTCCTACCAAAAACACCTATCAAGCGTATATTTCATTTACATAAACGTCAGAGTAGTTAGTATTCACTATCTCTAACTATAATTCCACTTTCAGATCATGATTTCAAGCTATTTGCTATCGTCAGTGAAAGACAGGAATAAAGAAACTAGATCTAAATACAAACTCTGAGCGTTTATGAAACAATTTCTATTCAGCTTGCAAGCGTGATTTTTTTAGACACGTAATGTCTTCAAACTCAGCATAGCAAACCAGATAGCTATATGGGTCTGATCTCAGTTCAGCATCACCACATAGTAGAAGCCTCTGCAATCTATATCATTGCAAGAAAGACCTCAAAGGTACATTTATGATAAACAAAAATGCAACTCTCTCCCTTTTTTATGATTAATAATAATAATGATAAAAATGATATTTTTATAATTATTGGAAATGTTAGAATTAATTAATTCAGGCATCTTCATCTTCTCCTGACTGGGCTTTGAGTGGGCTTTAAGTCAAAAGGCTGTGCAGTGAAATTTTTATCTTATTCAGGCATAGGCAAGGCATCTTTTGTCACCATTGTGGCCAGCTGGAACTGGCATGATCATATATTGGCAATTTGGACAGAGAAAAGGTGGGTGCACCTGCTGGTTTTGTACCACATGGTCATTTTAGTGGAAGCTCTGGTAGATTTCTCCATATTATTTATCTGGTATAATGCAATAATTATTATTAAATGTTCATCCACTATCTGAAATGGTTCATTAAATCCTTAAGAAAACAAGAGTTCTTAAAAGAACTGTGTAATGGATTTCTTCTTAAAAAATATCAGCAATAGTCTCATCCATAAATTAATCTCTAAGTGGCTAAATGATTGAAGATTTCTGGAGCCAAAGTAGTGAATGACTTGGCCAGAATGAATGCCAATAAAATAATGAATCCCACAGCACTAACTAAAACCTATCACCCCACTCACAAGAACCAATTTAGGTACCCCTCTGAGAAGTATGAGTCAGCCAACTCTTTTACTTTACCTTATCTTTTAGATTATAACATTCCTTTCTATTTTTCTGATTAAATTTTACATTTTAGGGTTTGATACTATGATTAGCTTCCATCTTAAATACTCAGACCACTTCATTACAGATATCAGTTCAAAAGAATTTCTATTTTATCTATAGAAAAGATATATATTTTAATTACAACATTTATTATCAAACATTTTGCTTTTGGTTAAATTTTTGCCAAAGTTATTAACATTTTTTTGATTATAGAATAAGATTACAGTTTTTAGAAAAGTAATTAAAAAAATATATACAAGTATGTTGGAACAATTGCTTTAATTATTTATTTTACTAATATGTTCCAATATTTGATTCATTTGTTTAATAAAGTTTGCTTTTCTCTATTTGAATTTTTCAGAGAAAAGCAAAATACACAAAATAACATATCATAAAAATATACAAAAAAAAATACAATAGTTTATTACATGTGTACAATATTTATGTGACATTTTCGTGTTACTTTAAATTGGTGTGTGTGAGTATTTTAATGCTCAGACCCAACTTCCAATATTAATATAGTATATTTATATATTTGTTGTGCTTAAAATATACAGATTTATATGTGTATCTGCTGTAATGTTCTTTACAACAGATTTTGTACATGGACATTTGATAATGCCTGGCATGATAAATATATGAGACCATTAATGCTAAAAAAAGATTGTTTTGATAACAGTTTGAAATTCTTGATTGTTATCTACATTGGCATTCTCTAAGTGTTGACTGATTTCTAATGGTTACATATAAACCCATTTAGCCTTAAGAATTATTACACTTATTATTTAAGTAATACTTTGGGTACAGTTTGAAAATTATAACTGCAATTTGTAATTCTATAATTGACTATTTATTAGTCTACAATTAGAACAGATTATATTTATTTGTTTAAGGAGATTTATTTACACCTCTTCCCATTAATAATTTCAATCTCTGTAGTCAAGTTGCAATCTTTAGTGTTTTATAAATATACGAAACTATTAATAAAGGTGGGATTCCATCTCTATTGCTAAAAGGAGGTTGCCTTGACAACAGTTTAAAATTCTTGATTGTTATCTACATTTGGATTGTGTAAGTGTTGACTGGTTTCTAGTGGTTATATATATATATATATATATAAATATTCTTCTTGTGATTTTTACAATTATTTATATATATATATTCTAAATATTCTTCTTGTGATTTTTACAATTATTTTATTTGTGGATTCATTTATGATTAATCTTGCAATTTTAATTTTGTCCCATTACTGCTGTTTTCATAAAAACAACCATTTTTTTTTTAAAAAAAAAAACAAAACAAATAAATTTAAAAATTTCATAGACAAATAATACACATAAAAGTTCCAAACAAACCTATCAATTAATTACAAGTAATAATATATTTGAAATTATACATTTAATTAACAAAACGAATTTGTAAATTAATAAAAAAAACTTATGTTTAACATTATTAAGATTTTCTTGCATTTCACTCCCACCTCCCAATCACTTTTATTCAAAATCAAATAAGGAATTAAAAAGCCAAATAATATTAAAAGGTTGAAACAAACTGTTGGAAATTACAAATTTAATTTATAATTCAATATGATGTTATATCTTAAATAAATGAAATCAAATCTGAAATTTATCAATTAGTTATCCCAGTATTAATATATTGTACAGGCTTAAACCTGCATTTATATATGTAATATATGCGGGATTTAAACTCAGACTTTCACACGACCCACTATTCTCAGTGCCATCTCATATTGCTGACCCACCTGATCACACACATGTTGAAAAGATAAATAATCACCAATATAAGTATTTCATGCTAAACCAGCAATCATCAGTTGGTCTAGATTACTATCCTCACACATATATACAACCAGTGCTCAGATATATATTAAGATAGCCAATCTTCATACACTGAATGGACAGGCTTCAAACTATTCCAACTCACAAGTCTTTAGCCGTCCATTTCATTGAAAATCTGATGATGAAACGTTCAAAGCCCTTTTTTGTGCCAAGGTTGTCAGCCTACCAATGTTGATATATTAATCATCTGACCCCTAATGTATAGGAGATTGTTTCGTGTCTTCATCAGAGTCTTTAAAGATTAATAAATAAACGTAAACTTAAATCTAGATATCCCGACTTTATTGGTATTTTTTTTCTTTCTTTCCTTATCTCTCTCTCTCTATATATATATATATAACTTCCTTTAAATAGTCCACTGAAAACAACCTTTTCTGTAAGTTTTTTATAAAGAAAAAATGAGGAACAAGATAGTATTCACATACTTGTCTATTTGTTGCATTAAAACAGTTTTTCTCTTCTTGTTTTATATTTGATCCCCCCAAAAAATAGCTAGATATCTAAAAAAAAAACATTCTATTTCTGATGAAAAAAAAATTAATTGGCAGAATTCAATCACAAATCATGAATGGCAATTTGGATGTGTTATAATAGCATCGTAAAATCACGTACACGCGCAAACACATCTATATAAATAAAATACATTTTACTTGCTTAACGTTTACTTTCAGTGGTGAAATGTATCAGCCATTGTTCAATAGAATTTTATTGATTTACAGCTAATAAAATATTTAAAAAATCACTTAAAATCATTAGTAGACTTTTATGTCTTTAAAGAAATGGAAGAAAATATTTTAGATTATTATAAATGTGTATACATTTTACAAACCTTTACTCTGATATATATATATATATATATATATATATATATATATATATATAGATATATATATATATATATATATATATATAGATATATATATATATATATTTGCCATAATTTTTATTACTATTGCTATTGTTATGTTTTTTTATCTTAACATCTTTTGTAATATAGTAGATTTAAGTGCAGACTTTCAAGTGCTTTTCAACTATCCATGCATATAACTGATACACATGATGTGTGAAAAAGATAAATGATCTTTATGTATTTTATGCTGAACCAGCATTCATCAGTTGATCATCATTTTCCACACATATATTAATCAGTCCTATCTTGATCATCCATGTTCTGTGTCTTTAAATGAATAAGATCCTATACATTATGGGTCAGAATGTCTTAAAATCAACATGGACATAACATTAATATTAGCATCAACAAGATATTTGGGGATCCCATTTCAAATTTTTAATCATATGGATTGCTGAAGAGTTGGAGGGTGGAATAGATTTAAGCCTGTTCATTAAAATTTGAAGATATGCTATCTTAATATAAATCGAGCACTGATTATATATGTGTGTGAGAGAGAGGACGATCTGGATCAACTGATGAGCCGTGGTTCAGCAGGAATTACATATATTGGATATTATTATCTTTATTACACGTGTGTCGACATGAACATCGATTGTATGAGAGCTAAAGGGAGCTTGAAAATCTGTGTTTAAATCCCTTATATTACATCTAAACTCTACATATATAAAGTATACTTGCATTGAAATATAAAAGATATTTGTTAAATCAAAATAACTTAATTTAATATATTTATATATTGTTTTAAAACATACAGAAAATTGAATGTTACATTTCATTTCATATGATAAAATAATATTTTGAAAAGAACGACTAAAATTATTAAATTCATTTAATTTTTTTTTTATCATTCTTACAAATTTAACATTAAACATTTATTATATTGTTTTTTTTTTTTTAGCATATTTTTGTATTATAATCTTAATGTTATAAAACCACTATAAAATCACATGATCATCATTTCATCTCCATACAGTAGTGCTGCCCAGTGCAAACATCAATAATTATTAAGGCCTCCACTAAGTGGCACGACTTTATGAAGAGTTTCCTACTGTAATCTTTAGATTTGAAATACAGCCATTTTTCATATACCTGGAGTATAATTGTAAATATAAGGAGATTTGAACACAGACATTCAAGCACTCTTCAACTATCCACACTATCTCCTACCACTGATACCCATGACCACAGACATGTAGAAAAGATAAACAATCACCAATATATGTATTTTGTGCTGAACCAGCACTCATCAGTTGGTCCAGATCCCACACATATGTATAATATGTGCTCAGTTTATATTAAGATAGCAATTCTTCATACTTTAATGGACAGGCTTCAATCCACTCAAACTTTTCAGTCATCCACACCATTGAAAATTTGATGATGGAAAGCCCAAATTCCATCTGATGTCAATATTATTGCCATTGTTCATATTGACTTGAATCCTGACCCCTCATGTATAGGACCTTATCCATTTACATACATAGAATAGGGATGGGCAGGATGCCAGCTTAATCTATAAAATTTAAAACACAGGTATTCTTTATATATCTGGAGATTAATTGTAAATATAGTGGATTTGTACACAGACTATCAAGCACTCTTCAACTATCCACACTATCTCCTACCAGTGATACACATGATCACACATATGTAGAAAAGATAAATAATAACCAATATACATATTTTGTGCTGAACCAGCACTCATCAGTTGGTCCAAATTATCATAAGAGGAGGTGGTCATGTTATGTTTATTATCATCTCCCACACACATGTTATATTAAAATAGCAAATCTTCATACTTTAATGGACAGACTTAAACCTACTCCAACTTTTCAGCCATCTATACCATTGAAAATTTGATGATGGAAAGCCCAATTCCCATGTTGACGCCCATATTATCACCATGTCCATGTTGACTTCAAGTCACTCCGACTCCTCATGTATTGGACCTTATCCCTTTACATACATAGAAGAGGAAATGGACAGGATGATGGCTTAATGTGTAAGATTTGAAACCAGGAATTCTTCATAGATGTGGAGCTTAATTGTAAATATAGGGGGTTTGAACTCAGAATTTTAAGCACGCTTCAACTATCCACACTATCTCCTACCACTGATACACATGATCACACACATGTAGAAACGATAAATAATCTCTAATATATGTAATTCGTGCTGAACCAGCACTCATCAGTTGGTCCAGATTATCATCTTTCACACACACACGCATATATATATATATATATATATATAATCAGTGCTCAGTTTATATTAAGATAGCAAATGTTCATGCTTTAATGGACAGACTTCTCCAATTCCAACTCTTCAGCCCACATATCATTACAATATTAATGTTATTACATTTATTTTAATTCTTTTCAAATAGTTCGATTATCTCAATTAATTTCAATAGCAATTGTATTATATTATTTTTTTCGTTTTTCTTTTTAAATAAAGGATTAGTTTTTACTTAATGTAAAATTAATGTTTCATTAATATCAAAAAATAAAAGAGTAAAAATGAAAAAAAAATTAAGGATTTTTAAAACAATTACTTTAATTACAATACGAACAACAAATTTAATATATTGAAAATAATAATATCAAGTAAAAAATTGGTTGATAACAAAACTGAATTTACAAGAGCAACTAACTAGTAAGAGTATTTTATTATTTATAAACATGAGATATTTTGATAGTCTTCAAAATATTATGCAAATGTTTATTATAATAACTCTAATCCAAATTATCATCACCATCAATATTACTCTGTTAAAGGATAGGTCCAAAGAACAATTATATACCATATTCATCCATTTCTTCAGTCCATTCTCTTCATTTCCCAGATATTCAATTCCATAAATCTCTTGTCATTTCTTGTATAATACAGTAAAATGAATCTTTTCCAGATGAGTTATTTAAAAGAAAGAAAAATGCAATGTATTATTGATAGTGACAAGGTGAAATAGAAAAAAAAAATATAATTATGAATAAAATAAAAAGTTGCTTTGGTCTTGCTTCAAACAGTCTTTATATCTTTCACCAACACACCTGGGCGGCAAGTTTACAAGTGATATTTTTTTAAAGTTAATCATTATTAGATTTATTTTATCTGCTTTAATGCTATCTAACATTTTTTATCTTTCCACCATTAGTTATTATTTGTATCTATTGTGACATCTCTAAGGCATTCTATATAATTTTATTACCTAATGATATAATCTGTCATTGTTATCATTTCAATTTATTCTACAGTAATTGTTATTTTTAATTACCTTTCATTCATCCTCATTCTGTTTAATCATACTCTGTCTGCATACATTAGGTATTTTACTCTTTCATTGTCATTCAGGACTCATTTAAATACCACATGATATAAGTATATTGTCTATACTAAACTTTAAGCTCCTAATTATATCTATCTCTCTCTCTCTCTCTCTCTCTCTATATATATATATATATATATATATATATATATATATATATATATATATATATATATATATATATATATATATATAGTTGGAGAACTGCAATTTATTTAGGATCTACTTGCCCTAATCAGCCATGTGCGATATACTATATATACGGTAGAAGTATACTTACAGATCCAATAATTTGAAAGATGGCTCGATTATACATTCCGGGTTATTATCCTACCATGGAGTAGACTTTCAGCTGTAATACACCACCTATTTGGCTATCAAGTCCGAAGATACCTTAGAAGAAATAGCAGACCCTGATGTCAAGAAAGACTCAAAGTATATCGGTGAATGGAAGCCTTATCTGCCCTATGAAGTAGCCATGTGATCCAGGAAGTTCGAATTGAATACAAGAACAAGTCAGAGGAGTGTGTATAGTTGGTTATATATATATATATATATATTATATTCTATTATATATATATTTTTTTCTCTCTCATTTATGTTCTTTGTAATTTTTTTTTTATGATATATATATTATTACTGCATACGTTGTTATATGGATTTATTACTCTAAGGGGGAAAGAATAGGACTACCCATTGTGTAATCTTTTAGATAATGTTTTTTTTCTTTTATATATCTTGGGGTCATATGTATGTGCACCGGTGGAGGGTAAATATAATTTAAATATCTTTTTATATATATTGGACTTATATGTATGCATTAGTGGAGGATAAATACAATAATCTGGGATAATAAATATTCACTTTTGTAATTAAAATCGTTTATAAGTTTTTGACTTAGCTTTAAAATAATTATTAATTATTATTAGTACAGATATATGTTGTTTTTTTTTTTTATCAAATGCAAATCCATGTAGTTAACCTGAGATTTATAGAATATAAAGTGAGCTAGATAGGATAACTTACCGGAGAATTGGATTGTTTCTTTTATTTGAGTCAAGCGTCTCAAATATTCATATTCGTTAATGACTAGTCACATTTACACACTCTTTCGGGAAAGAAAAGGAATAAGTATAATCTTGAATGGGAGTGGCACTAGAGACTGAAGGAAATATTCAGTACTCTTAAAGGTGTGTAAGGACACTTTAATTAGTCAACGTATAATTAATCGGCTAATGAAACAATTTAACAAGGAAGGTCTGGATGGGCCTAATTTTAGGTTCAATCTACTTCCTCTAATAATTTCTTTGAGGTATTTACTCATATTTAATCAAAAATATTTTAAAGAATTATTATCGATGTCCCATTCGGTAGCATACGTCACTTCATGCTCGGTGCGTATGAGAGTCTAACCATGCAAGACCACTACAGGGTCATCGAACCGGTACAGAAAAATGGTTCGACGACCCTTTTGTGGTCTTGCATGGTTAGACTCTCATATGCACCGAGCATGAAGTGACGTATGCTACAGACTGGGACATCGATAATAATTCTCTAAAATATTTTTGATTAAATATGAGTAAATACCTCAAAGAAATTATTAAAGGAAGTAGATTGAACCTAAAATTAGGCCCATCCAGACCTTCCTTGTTAAATTGTTTCATTAGCCGATTAATTATACGTTGAATAATTAAAGGGTCCTTACACACCTTTAAGAGTACTGAATATTTCCTTCAGTCTCTAGCGCCACTCTCGTTCAAGATTATACTTATTCCTTTTCTTTCCCGAAAGAGTGTGTAAAATGTGACTATTCATTAATGAATATGAATATTTCGAGACGTTCGGACTCAAATAAAAGAAACAATCCAACTCCCCGGTAAGTTATCCCTATCTAGCTCACTTTATATTCTATAAATCTCAGGTTAACTACGTGGATTTGCATTTTGGATAAAAAAAAAAAAACTATATATCTGTACTAATAACTTAATAATTATTTTAAAACTAAGTCAAAACTTATAAACGATTTTAATTACAAAAGTGAATATTTATTATCCCCAGATTATTATATTTATCCTCCACTAATGCATACATATAAGTCCAATATATATAAAAATATTTAAATTATATTTACCCTCCAATCGATGCATATACATATGACCCCAAGATATATATATAAAAAAAACAATATCTAAAAGATTACACAATGGGTGTGCCCTATATTCCTTCCCACTTTAGAGTAATAAATCCATATAACAAGGCATGCAGTAATAATAACATATATCATAAAAAAAATTACAAAGAACATAAAATGAGAGAGAAAAAAAAGAATATAAAATTATATATATAACCAACTATACACGCTCCTGTAAACTTGTTCTTGTATTCAATTTGAACTTCCTAAGCCACATGGCTACTTCATAGGGCAGATAAGGCTTTCCATTCACCGATATACTTTGAGTCTTTCTTGTTATCAGGGTCTGCTATTTCTTCTAAGGCATCTTCGGACTTGATAGCCAAACAGGTGGTGTACTACGGCTGAAAGTCTACTCCATGGTAGGATAATAACCTGGAATGGATAATCGAGCCATCTTTCAACTTATCAGATCTGTAAGTATACTTCTCCCATATATATGTATATTGCACACGGCTGATTAGGGCAAGTAGATCCTAAATAAATTGCAGTTCTCCAACTATGATTCGTCTTTCATTTTTTTTTATTTAAACATATTGAGAATCCATGTTGTTGATCATTTTCCAAACTCCACTTAACGATCCTTGCTAAATGCTAATTTTTCAAATTCTTTTTCTGGAAAATAACCAAGTGATTATAATTTTAGCAGACACAGTTCATTTTCTCCTTTCTCTCTGTCGGATTGTTTTTCACAAATCTCTATACTGTTCCATTTTTTTAGACTAGCGGGAGAAAAGATTTAACTTTCTAAATCTTTGCCATTGGAATGCTTTTGCAAGCTAGCATTAACTTGTCTGCACTCTTTAGCAGGCTAATCTCCCTTGGTCCACATGCTTTAGCAAGCTAGTACTTGACTGACTCAAAGCCCCCAGTAAGCAGCATATATAGCCCAAATAGTCCCATTGTCATACCCCCTCTATGAGCTATTGCCTCAGCTAATAATAAATTTAATTATGCCTTCATATACCTTTCTACATTCTTTTACCTTTTTATTTATTAAAGTACACTTTTGCAAGCTTCCATATTGAGTACTTGACACCCATTGTGCTTACACACTGTGCATGAAGTGACATATGCTACAAACTGGGACATCGATAATAATTCTCTAAAATATTTTTGATTAAATATGAGTAAATACCTCAAAGAAATTATTAGAGGAAGTAGATTGAACCTAAAATTAGGCCCATCCAGACCTTCCTTGTTAAATTGTTTCATTAGCCGATTAATTATACGTTGACTAATTTAAGTGTCCTTACACACCTTTAAGAGTACTGAATATTTCCTTCAGTTCTGTAGCACCACTCCCATTCAAGATTATACTGTTATTCCTTTCTTTCCCAAAAGAGTGTGTAAAATGTGACTAGTCATTCACAGAATATGAATATTTCGAGACGATTGAACTAAAAATAAAAAAACAATCCAACTCCCTGAGAAGTAAGTTATCCCTATCTAGCCCACTTTATATTCTATAATCTTAGGTTAACTCTGTGGATTTGCATTTTGATTAAAAAAAGCCTATATCTGTACTAATAACTTAATAATTATTTTAAAGCTAAGTCAAAAAATTTATAAATGATTTTAATTATAAAAGTGAATATTTATTATCCCCAGATTATTATATTTATCCCTCACTAATGCATACATATAAGTCCAACATATATAAAAAAATATTTAAGAATTATATTTTACCCTCCACCAATGCATATACATATGACCCCAAGATATATAAAAAAGAAAAAAAAAAAACAATATCTAAAAGATTACAGAGATGGGTGAGCCCTATATTACTTCCCCTTTAGAGTAATAAATCCATATAACCAGGTATGCAGTAATAATATATATATATATCCATAAAAAAAAATTTACAAAGAACCATAACTGAGAGAGGAAAAAATATATATATAATAAAATAAAAAAAAAATGTATATATATATATATAAGCAACTATGCACGCGCTCTCTGACTTGCTCTTGTATTCAATTCGACCTTCCTGGGTTACACGGCTACTTCATAGGGCAGATAAGGCTTCCATTCACCGCATACTTGCGAGTCTTTCTTGTCATCCTAAGGGTCTGCTATTTCTTCTAAGGCATCTTCGGACTTGATAGCCAAACAGGTGGTGTACTATGGCTGAAAGTCTACTCCATGGTAGGATAATAACCTGAGCGTATAATTGAGGCCATCTTTCAAATTATCGGATCTGTAAGTATACTTCTCCCGTATATATGTATATCACACATGGCTGATTAGAGCAAGTAGATCTTAAATAAATTGCAGTTCTCCAACTATGATTCGTCTTTCGTTTTTTTTTTTATTTAAACATATTGAGAATCCATGTTGTTGATCATTTTCCAAACTCCACTTAACGATCCTTGCTAAATGCTAATTTTCCAAATTTTTTTTCTGGGAAATAACCAAGTGATTATAATTTTAACAGACACAGTTCACTTTCTCCTTTCTCTCTGTCGGATTGTTTTTCACAAATCTGTACTGTTCCATCTTTTTTAGACTACGGGAGACAAGAGATTTAACTTTCTTAAATCTTTGCCATTGGACCGCATTTGCAAGCTAGCATTAACTTGTTCTGCACTCTTTAGCAGGCTAATCTCCCTTGGTCCGCATGCTTTACTAGCAAGCTAGTACCCGACTGACTCAAAGCCCCCAGTAAGCAGCACATATAGCCTAAACAGTCCAATTGTCATACCCCCTCTATGAGCTATTGCATCAGCTAATAATAAGAAATTTAATTATACCTTCATATACCTTTCTACATTCTTTTACCTTTTTATTTATTAAAGTACACTTTTGCAAAGACTTCCATATTGAGTACTTGACACCCATTGTGCTTACACACCGAAAGCATGAAGTGACGTATGCTACAGACTGGGACATCGATAATAATTCTCTATAGTATTTTTGATTAAATATGAATAAATACCTCAAAGAAATTATTAGAGGAAGTAGATTGAACCCTAAAATTAGGCCCAATAAGACCTTCCTTGTTAAAGGTGTTTCATTAGCTGATTAATTATACGTTGACTAGTTAAAGTGTCCTTACACACCTTTAAGAGTACTGAATATTTCCTTCAGTCTCTAGAGCAAACACTCCTATTCAAGATTATACTTGTCTCTTTTCTTTCCGAAAGAGTATGTTAAAAATGTGAGCTAGTCATTAACGAATATGAATATTTCGAGATGTTCAGACTAAAATAAAAGAAACAATCCAACTCCCATGTAAGTTATCCCTATCTAGCTCACTTTATATTCTATAAATCTCAGGTTAACTATGTGGATTGCTATTTTGATTAAAAAACTATATATCTGTACTAATAACTTAATAATTATTTTAAAGCTAAGTCAAAAACTTATAAACGATTTTAATTATAAAAGTGAATATTTATTATCCCCAGATTATTATATTTATCCTCCACTAATGCATACATATAAGTCCAATATATATAAAAAAAATATTTAAATTATATTTACCCTCCACTGATGCGTATACATATGACCCCAAGATATATAAAAGAAAAAAAACAATATCCAAAAGATTACACAATGGGTGAGCCCTATATTCCTTCCCACTTAAGAGTAATAAATCCATATAACAAGGTATGCAGTAATAATAAATATATATATATCATAAAAAAATTTACAAAGAACATAAAGTGAGAGAGGAAAAAAAATAGAATAAAAATATATATATAACCAACCATACATGCTCCTCTGACTTGTTCTTTGTATTCAATTCGGACCTCCTGGGCCACACGGATACTTATAGGGCAGATAAGGCTTCCCTTCACCGACATACTCTTGAGTCTTTCTTGTCATCAGGGTCTGCTATTTTTCTAAGGCATCTTCGACTAGATAGCCAAACAGGTGGTGTACTACGGCTGAAAGTCTACTCTATGGTAGATAATAACATGGAACATATAATTGAGCCATCTTTCAAATTATCGGATCTGTAAGTATACTTCTCCCGTATATATGTATATCGCACATGGCTGATTAGGGCAAGTAGATCCTAAATAAATTGCAGTTCTCCAATTATGATTTTCTCTTTCGTTTTTTTTTTATTTAAATGTATTGAGAATCCATGTTGTTGATCATTTTCCAAACTCCACTTAATGATCCTTGCTAAATGCTAATTTTCCAAATTCCTTTCCTGGGAAATAAACTGCGGATTATAATTTTAACAGACACAGTTCATTTTCTTCTTTCTCTCTGTCGGATTGTTTTTCACAAATCTATACTGTTCCATTTTTTAGACTAGCGGGAGACAAGATTAAACTTTCTAAATCTTTGCCATTGAATGCTTTTGCAAGCTAGCATTAACTTGTCCGCACTCTTCAGCAGGCTAATCTCCCTGGTCCGCACACTTTAGCAAGCTAGTACTCGATTGACTCTCAAGCCCCCAGTAAGCAGCACATATAGCCCAAACAGTCCAATTGTCATACCCCCTCTGCTGCAAGCTATTGCATCAGCTAATAATAAATTTAATTATACCTTCATACACCTTTCTACCATTCTTTTACCTTTTTTATTTATTAAAGTACACTTTTGTAAGCCTCCATATTGAGTAGTTGACACCCATTGTGCTTACATTCCTCTTCTTAGATAAAATCGATTTTAGCTTTTATTCACGATCAACCTAAAAATCCTTTTATACAAAACATTTTCTTCGGGTTGAAAGTAGATTGTAATTAGCAAAAAGGTTTTTTTTCCCTTTACAAATTTAATTAATTAATTTCAAACCCTCTCATTCTAACAATTAGAAAGATAAATTCCAATAAATGCAAAAAACTTTTAACTATTTAGAATTTTCTTTTTTTTTTTTTTAGGAAAATAATAAAAAATAATAATACATTTCCATATATGTGTGTTTGAACATTTATAAGTAGTAAAATACAACAAAAAAAAACTGTTCTACACATAAACAAATATTACAACTTATTTCCCCCTTTTTTTTTTTTTTTAAGACAGGTTTGCTAGTCAAATAAATTATTAAAACATATATACACTGCATACACTTGTACCTGTGGGTATAATATGAATATAATATAGCCTAAAAAACCCATTTATTTATGTACCATATCCATATCTCCCACTTCCCCCTCTGAATTATAATTTACTAAATCGTATTAAAATTATAATTTTCTATGTGATACATGTAAGCTGTGCTGAATCTTCTCAGCAAACAGCCATTTTGTGCATGGCCATTATACACGGGACTGGAACAATTATATATATAAATTATATTTACATAGATTGTTATTATAATAAACAAAAAATGAGATTATATCCATGTAAAATAAGTTAAGCTCCTAATATTTGCTACTGCTAAGAAACTACTCAATTCTGAATCCCCAATGCTAAAAAATCTTCTCATTAAATTATATTGGTTATCTTGTTGGAGATTTTTGTTAGCAGTTACATTGACATATCTAAATTATATAATATTTGTCTTTGAGACACTTGTGTTTTAATATGTATAAGTTGCTTTGAGAGACTGTGCAACTTGGTTTTATTACTGATTAGTATTATAAGTCACTAAGTTGAGGTAAATAAAGAGTTTAAATGATTTTTAAAAAATGGTTATACAATTAAAGAGAAACATAATCTAATATCTAACTGGCTTAAAAACATAAAAAACAAGGGAAGAAGGAAAAGAGGATTTAATCATGCAGTCCAAATATATCAAAATCAGACTTTTCTTTTTTTTTGCCATAATATCCTATAAATACTATTTATCCAATCCGCATCAAACACTTTTTAGCAAAACTCTTTTATTTGTACATATATATACACCTACATTCTTACCTGACCAGAAGTCTTCTTCAGAGCTATGATATAAAGAAACAAAAATAAAATAAAAAACATAACTATATAATAACACCATAAAAAAAATTTAAACAATAAAAAACTAAAAACAACATAAAAATTCCTTATATATATTAAAAACTGAAATAAATAATCAAACCCAAATAAAACAATTAATATAAAAGCAAATGTACAATATAAATAGAAAATAAATATAAATTATACATGTGTATTCCTAACTTTATGAGCATATATACATTCAAGAACAACTATTAATCTAAATATAATATCTTATTTTATTATTATTAACAATCTACTGATTATCTCTATTCTTCATAAACTTAAACATTATGATGAGTAACTAAAATTCTTTTAATTTTTTAAATCATATGATATTTATTATTCTTGCTTTCACTCATTCCTTCTTTTAAAATAATATTTTATATTTATTATTATTTCGAATATTTAAAATCTATAAACATTATAATCTTTAAACTTACAAAGTTTATTTTGATTTTCTAAATTAAAAAAAATCATTTTTTTTAAAAATTATTTTATACCCTAGATCCTTCTATTACATATTACTTAAACTAAATATATATCCCCTACAACCTCTTTGTTTATATATATATATTTATTTTATACATTTTAACTTTTATTATTATTATATACCCCCCATAAATTTATATTATACTGCTTCTATATGTTTTTATGCATATATTCTCAACAACTTTATTTACATTTATATTTTTTATTTTATATACTTTAACTTTTATTATTATTCTTATATAAATCTCATAATCTTTTTTGTATTATGTTTGTTTTATAAATGTTATACTTAATTAAAGTTAATTAATTTATTTATTTTATTATTATTTTAATATCTATAAATATACCTATTACTTATGTTCCTTATTAGTCCAACCATTTTTATCATCCTCAACTTTTATAAACAATTCTCTTTTACATATAAATTTCTATAAATTATATTTAATAACTATAACTATATTCTCAATGTTATCCTAACTTCTTAATTTCTATTAAATTAAATTTTATCTTCCTTATTAATATAGTTATTTTTCCCCTTTTTTTAATAATTTTTATGTGTACTTCATGTTTATTGAACTTGGTGTACTTTTTTGTTCTGTTTCTTTTGTATGTATATATATATATTTCGGTAATTTATTATCTGTTATATGTTACTTAAATCTTGTTTTATAGTTCTTTATTTTTCCTACATATTTGTTATCAACCCAATTATCTTGTATATTCTGTAATTTTATCGTTTATTACAATTTGCTAATTATTTTGTTATTATCTTTATTATATCCTATGTACTTACATTCCATCAAATTTAATAGGTTTCTTTTCTTTTTCTTTATTAATTATTTTGTATTAATTATCCATTTCCGCATCTTTCATTACTTTTATAAAATATACTCTACCATTTTGTTAGCATATTTTTAATAGATATAGTTACAAATGTCTTTCAAATCCACCTTAATAAATCAGATATTTTATTATAATTCATAAATATCATAGCATGTAAGTAAATTGCAAGGATTTAGATGATCTCGTTATTCGATATTCACCAATATATGTATTATACAAATCATATATATATATCAAAATACAGTGCAATTCTATATAAATTATATTCTTTAGAAGTACTTTTTCAACTATACACTTTCGTAAACTTTATCAACCATATAATGTTGAATAATAAAATCAAAATACAATCCTTAACATTAACTAATCGGCTCAACTCTGATCTCCAATAATTCCGTTATCTTAACATTTGATGACTGGTGATTCATTAACACTAGACTTACTTCTGAAATCAACATACCTTTTATTTTAATGCCTTTGTTATGATAACGCTCAAATTTGAATAGTTACTCATATTTTTATAATGAAATTTAAATTCATAGTGGACATGTTATTTGTTATGATCAAATATATCAGATGATGAAGCGCTTCATTTACATCAATCTCATATTGAACTCTTTTCGAATCCTTGGTTATATAAATGCATATGTTCTTTTATTCTCTTTTCAAATGTAATATCTTAGAGTTCACCACTGTACTAAAATGCCATTATCCATTATATCAATTTATATATAATAGAATTTTGATTAAAACCTTGAATTTGAATCTTAGAACTATTAGTAATCTATTTATAAAAAGATATTTATAGAGAAAAAGTAGTATGACACAAACCATTATAAATTCTCCTAATATATTTGATCTGATCAACTACGATACGGGTCCGCATTAAATCCATTTCGTTTTGATATCTTATTTTTAATTTTATTATAGTGTTGATTTCTTTTTAAAATCTTTTAATAGTTCTAGTAATTGCACTTCTTTATAGCAACCAATTTTCAACATAAGTCATTAACAAATAAATGTACATTTTTAATTTTATCACAAGAATATTTGCATAATTTTTCATTTCGAAATAAGAATGATTTCAATCCAGCTAATGACACATAGGTACATGTGATTCATATGGAATAAACCCTCTAGTTTCAATGACTTGTTTTAATGACTTATTTTAATGACTTGTTGAAAATTGGCTATTATAAAAATGCTATTGCTAATATTATTAAAGGATTTAAAAGAAATCAACACTATAATAAAATAAAAACAAAAATATCAAAATGAAATGGATTTCAATGCCATTATATATCAGATGAGCAGGTCAAGTTTGTTGGGAAAATTTATAATGGTTTGTGTCAGATTGCATTATTTCTCTACAAATAACAAGATAAATAGATTACTTAACAATCTCTAAAATTCAAAATTCAAAGTTTAATCAAAATTTTATTATATATAGATTGATATGTGGATACAGCATACAATACATTGGTGAATCTAAGTGTACATTTGAGAAGAGAATAAAAAGAACATATGCTTTTATATAATAGAATTCAAAAAGAGAATCAATATGAAACAGATGTAAATAAACCTTCATCATCCGTTATATTTGATCATAATAAATCTTGTCAATATGGATTTAAATTTGATTATAAAAATATGAAAATTATTCAAATTGAACGTTGTCATAATAAACCTAAAATAAAAGAGGCTATAAGGATTTCAAAAAATCATCAAATAGTCAATGAATCGCCGAAACATCAAATGTTAAGATAACAGAATTGTGGGAAATCTAAATTAAACTATGGGTAAAGTTAGCAGGGTTGTCTCAATTGGATTATTCAATGTTATATTGTTGATAAAGACCACAGCAAGTGTATAGTCGAAAGCACTTCTAAAAGAATATACTTTATATAAATCGTACTGGTATTTTGATATATATATATATATATTGATTTATATATTACATATATTGTGAAACGAGTACAGATACCTCAAACTTTATTTATTACGATGTATACTGGATTTAAAGATTCTAAGTTAAACGTGGATTTTAAAAGAATGCTCGGAAGGTGCAACGTTAAAGATTATTATGTTAAAATGTAGATTAAACTTTTAAATGCCTGTCGTGATTTAGAAGTTTTCCCCAATTACTGCTTAGTAAAAATAAAACAAATTTTGGCAAATTATCAGATAAAATTGAACTAACGTATACTAAAGGAAATTATTTTAAAAGAATATAATTGAGCAATGCAAATGTTTGGTATTTCTTATTAACTGAAATATTTAACGCCGCTTTAAAATCATTTTATTTTGATGAAAAATTGTGATGATTAGTTTAACTATAAGTATTTTTAAGCCAAAAATTTTTTGATAAATTTTATTTAAAAATGTTGATAAATTTAACAAGAAAATTGAAATATTTGTTTCATAAAAATTCTTCCGGATAAAAATGAATGATCAAAATTATGTGAACTTGTCTAAAATTAATTTCGGGATTTCAGTCAAAAATATATTTTAAATTTCCGGATCGAAATATGTTGGTGGTAGATGGAAAGATTGTAATCTTGAATTGAATTCTGCAATAGAACATTCATTTAGTGTGATTAAGTGTGATTCGAATATTTAAAATAACACTGTTAGCAGTAGTTAAAAATTTAAAAATTTGAAATTATAATAGGAATGATAAATGGTTAAGTCAAATTAATACAATTTAAAAAGTTTCCTATTAAATAATGACTTAGTGTAGTTTAGGGAAGGAGGACAAAGGCCCTCAGATGTGTTTGTTTACAAGAGTGAAATATAATGAAAAAAGTTATGGATCAAATGAAAAAGCGTGAATTTCAAAATAGTAAAATACTAAAGATTGATACATCTCGCATGAAATTCATAAATGAAATTTTAAAAAAGCTAAGAATAAAGCTATTGATAGTCAGTACATATTATAACTTATATCCATCATCTACATTATTTGCCCTAGGATATTTTCGAATATAAAGCTACATGAAGAAAATTATCCATTGGAGATTGATGGCTGATTTTGGTGGTGCATATTATTATCAAACATATGGATATGATTGAATTATTACTTCAAGATATTTTTTAAAGGTTTTGGAGAATATACTATTTCATCATCATTTGATTTTGTAGATAAAATTAAGAATATAAATATAGATTTACATGACATAATTTGTACTTTTGATATAAATGAAATGTATGGATCAATAGATAGAATAGAGTCAATTAATATTATTTATAATGCTCTTGTTTCAAAAAATGTAAAGTCTGATATTATAAATTTTATTATAAAAATATTGCAGTTTATTGATAAAAATATTTATGTTAATTTTAATAATGAATATTATAAAATGAATTTTGGTTGGCTAATGGGTCTTCCTGCTGCCGCTCAAATTTGTAATTTTGTTATATCAACATATGAAAGTAAAATTTTAAAACAATTGAAATATCGAGAAATTAAAGTATATCATAGATATGTGGATGATGTTTTTATTTGTGGAAAACAAGAATTAATAATCAATTTATTTAATGAATTAAATGAGATTAAGGATATAAAATGGGTTATAACTAAAGAGAAATACAATTCCATAAAATTATGGATATTCAAGTTACTCTTAATAATTACAGTTTGGATTATCTTATGTTAATTAAACCAATTGAAACTAGAGGGTTTATTCCAATATGAATCACTGTACCTATGTGTCATATTGTCTGGATTGAAATCATCCTTATTTCAAAATGAAAAATTATGCAAATATTCTTGTGATAAAATTAAAAATGTACATTTATTTGTTAATGACTTGTTGAAAATTGGTTTATTATAAACATGCAATTGCTAATATTATTAAAGGATTTAAAAGAAATCAACACTATAATAAAATTAAAAAATAAAGATATCAAAAATGAAATGGATTTCAATGCCATTTATATCAGATGAGCAGGTCAAGTTTATTAGAAAAATTTATAATGGTTTGTGTCATATTGCTTTTTCTACAAATAACATAAATAGATTGCTTAATAATTCTAAAATTCAAAATTCAAAGTTTAATCAAAATTCTATTATATATAAATTGATATATGGATGCGTGTACAATACATTGGTGAATCTAAGTGAACATTTGAGAAGAGAATAAAAGAACATACGCTTTTACTATAATAGAATTCAAAAAGAGAATGAATATGGAACAGATGTAAATAAACCTTCATCGTCTGTTATATTTGATCATAATAAATCTTGTCAATATGGATTTAAATTTGATTATAAAAATATAAAAATTATTCAAATTGAACGCTGTCATAATAAACGTAAAATAAAAGAGGCTATGTTGATTTCAAAAAATCGTCAAATGTTAATGAATCGCCAGTCATCAAATGTTAAGATAACAGAATTGTGGGAAATCTGAATTGAACTATGGGTATTGTTAAGGGTTGTCTCATTTTGATTATTCAATGTTATATAGTTGATAAAGACTACAAAGTGTATAGTCGAAAGTACTTCTAAAAGAATATAATTTATATAAATTGTACTGTATTTTGATATATATATTGAGTTTGAATATTACACACACATACACATATATATATATATATAACTACAACCATGAAATGTCTGTATTTTTAAATTACATAATAATAATTCAAACAAATATATTCAACACAGTATTCAAAATTAAATAATATATTTTACCAGAAGCATTAATTGTTTCACTGACAATCTTTATCAACTGTTAATACAAATGTAAAAAGTAAAAGACTTAGCATTACCCATCATTCAATCAATGATGAATGATGGGTAATGCAAGTTTTTATTTTTTGTACGTTTGTATTAACAGTTGATAAAGATTGTCAGTGAAACAATTGAAAGTACTTCTGGTAAAGAATATATTATTTAATTTTGAATACTGTGTTAAATATATTTGTTTGAATTATTAATATATATATATATATATATATATATATATATATATATATATATATAATGTAAGTAGATGGATTTGAATTTAAGATTTATCAGTCTACATTCATCCTTCACTCCATTTCAACCACATGGACACATACATGCAAAAATATAAATGATCCACCAATATATATATATTGTAATGGAACGTATATGAGGCATTCCATTAAAATTAAAGATTGAAGAAAAACGAAATTATTCCAGTTATATTTAAATAAATTGTTTAAATGCACTTCCAGCTAGCTATATATAAAACAAATCTAAAATCATGCAAAGCAATGAGATCTATCTTTATAATTTATTTTTAAAGATGATGTGACTAACTAATCAATATATATATTAGAAACAAAGGGACTTCTACTAAATTCAAATATACACATCTAACTATATAAATTTATGTACCTCTAAATATATAAATGAATAATAATATGTGTAAGTGACCTACAAACCAAATAATAAATGAAATATGAAATTATCTTTTATTATTTATAAATTCAATTAATTTCATAATAACTTTGGCATTAAAAGAAAATAAGAATAATATAGTATCGCTCTTTTAAATAATTACAAAGGCATTATTTATAAAAACAAATAGTACATCCTTTATTTTATGTTATAGTTTAACTTTAAATAATATTGATGTTTTAAATATAAATACAAAGAATAACTATATGTATATACTTGTAATAAGCATATATAGATTAAATATATAAAGACATATTTTTGCCTAACCATTATAATATAAATATAACAATTCATATATAACTTCAACCTATAAATTACATTTTAAGATTTTTAAATTATTTAAGATAATTGTCTGAACATCTGTTATACGTTTAATATTATTATAAAACAAGATGCTTAAATTGACCACTTATAAAACGTTGTATTTTATAATAAAAAAAAAATAAAAGTAAATAAAAAAAATATATCAATCTCAAAAATATATTTATATATTACTCATACATATATAAAATTATTAAATACCTTTTAAAGTTCATTTAGCTAATTTTCCTTTCCAAAAAGTTAATTTATTCCATGAGTTCTTTTATCCGTTTACTTTTGATTATTAGAATGCATTCTATCGAAAGGCGAAGAAATTATTATATTAAAGAAAATTGTTAATCCTTAGATATATGCATATTTTATCCGTTTTAAAATTTCCTTCCTTTTTAAAAAATAAATAAACCAATTAAAATGTTAAATCCAGAATGTTAATTCCAATTACTTCCAAATTATGATTAAATTGATGATTATACATTTAAGATAGCTATATCTAGTTTCAACTCCAGACGCGATGAAATTTATACATTGAATTTTTTTAGTTGTTCCATTGAAAATTGCTTTGAAATAAATGAAAGCGATGATGCAGCCTCCTGGCTGCGATTCTTGATTAACCTGCCATAATTTATGTATTTACCATAAAATATATATATTATTTCAGTATTTTGAAGAATAGTAAATTTTATAGAACTAAAGTACAATAAAATCTTTATTTTTCAGTTGTTTGTTCTATATCTATTCCAATAATAATATAATAATAATGGCTTCTTTTATTGTTGTTGTTGTTGTTCCATGCGCCAGCAGATGCTATTTTAAAACTCATGTTATATATGTTCTCTTTTAAAATAATTAACATTAAAATAAAAATAAAATATCAAGTATATATATATATAAAATATTAAATTGAAAATTTGATATCTTTAAAAATATACATATATTACAATTTATTACATTTAATAATCATTGTAAATAAAATAATTTTTTTATAATTAACAATTTATATGTCCTTATTTATTTTAATAATTAAATGTTTATTATGATGTACTATCAATATATATAAATAAAACAATAACTTCAAATAATAACTATATTTAATAAACATAAAAGAAAAATTTAAATATTTCATATGTAAACATCAACTTAAAGAGATTTTTTTTTTAATAACAAATGATAATTTAAAAATATAATATCGACTTATCGATATTTACAATACCCTCTAATCCACCGAAAAAAAAAATGTCTTTGCAAATAACTAATGAATTATGAGATATCGAAAAACTTCTCAAATTTGTAATCTTTCTAAGGTAAATAATCCTTTAAAAATCACAAATCAGTGATACAACTTTAACATTAAAGAACTCTTGAAAATCATTTTGAAAATCATTCTATTCTATTTTAAGTCTTTTCAATTTAACTTTAGGTTTATTTAAATCTCTTTCCTTAACTATATTTTCTCGAAGAAAACCTTTATTATTTATCTTTCTATCTATAACTCTAAGTTTAACTTTGGCCTTTCCAATATCTCTTTCTTTATCAATAATCTTTCTGCTAATATTTAAATTGAATACCTTTTTATTTCTCTCAAATTTTAATAAGATATATCTTATGAATTTTGTCCTACTAGCATACTTGTAAAATAGGTCTTTTCTAGTGCAGTAATGGTACAAATTATCATTCAAATATTCATGTTCTAATATATATAAAAATATGCTTTCTTTGTACCACACAAAATTACCATGATACTGTTCTTGATATTGACTTTGATAAACACATTCTGTTCTTTCTAGTAATTTTTTAGAGTTAATTTTAATCTTTTCTGGTGAACTTAATTCAACTTTTAAAGTTTGAACACTTTCATTCATTTTATTATAATGCATTTTTATCTCTCCTAACTCTAGAGCATTAATGTCTAACCATTGAAAACCTAATTGTCCAATTTCTAAATTGTCAACAGTGTCCTTTAATCTTTCACAACTTAATTCTTCATTTTTAAAATTTTTTTCATTTACTAAATCTATCAATGGTTTATCTTTTTCCTTATCATCTATCAACTCAACAGACGGTATATTTGCTTCTAGTTCTTTAGTAACCAATTCAACAGATTCCTTTTGAATCTCTATTTCATAATTTTTACAGGTTTCAATTTCATTATTATTTATATATTCTGAAAGGGGTCTTAATTTTCCTTGAATTTGATCCAATTTAACATCTATTTCTTGTATACGATTAGAAGTAACTTCATTTACTACATTAATACGTTCATTTATATCTTGTAATTTATTAATATCAATCAACTGTTCCTCTTGCTGCAATCCCACAGCAATTTTAACTTCAGCAGAGATAGTCGTATATAGGTTTTTAAATGAAGATTCATTATCAATTTTCAATGCTTGGAACTTATCCCATAATACTTTATTATTATTAATAATCTTTTCCTCAAATTCCCCATGTTCTTTCTTAGACTCTTCTAATCTGGCCATAATTCCTTGATTTTCTTCCTTCATTTCATTATTTATTTCTTCAATTTTTGCTTTTAAAGAATTAGCTTCCACTATTGTCTCTTCTCTATATTTTTCCATCTTTTCATCAAATTTTATTTCTACTCTTCTAACACTATTATCTACCAGAGCTTTTAATTCATTAGAATTGACTTTCATCTCAGCTCTAAGTTCATCATATTTAGATTCTAGCTTCTCAGAAAGTTCATCAGAATTTGTTTTTAAACTAGTCTCTAGTTTATCATATTTGGTATTTAACTCAGCTCTAAGATCTTCTTTTAATTCATTAGAGTTGGTTTTCATCTCAACTCTAAGTTCATCAGAATTTGTTTTTAAACTAGTCTCTAGTTCATCATATTTAGACTCTAGTCTCTCAGAATTTGTTTTCATCATAGCCTCCAGTGTCTCTATTAAATTTCCCATATCAAAATTACCACTAACTGACATTTCACTACTGTTATCCATTATTATTATTATTAGAACTACAATACTATATACTCAAAAAAAAAAAAATCTAAGATATATATATATTTATTTATTTCTATATAGTAATTATCACAGATCAAGGGCTCACCATCTCCAATCATTATTCCAACAAGCAATTATTTAACTAAAAAAAAAAAATACAATCCTTTTTAATCTTATAATACATAATAGCTATCTGACAATCTAAATTTTACTTATTTGAACTCATGAACTTCTTGGCTTAAAAAAAAAAATCTCATCTATCACCATAATATCAACAAATTTCTCTAAAATATATATAGAAAGAGAGTAACAATTGATATCACTAAATAACATTCATTTATATTTAATGATAATAAATATTCTACACTTACACAATATTGAAATATGGAATCTTCATATCAAATTCAATATGACCTTGAAATATTTAAAAAAAATACAACTAAATGTTCACATGCCTTAAAATAACTAATTTGATAATATAATGAGACAACTTTCTCATTCAAAATAATGGTAGTTAAGCATAAACTTACTAAATTGATACCTATAAATTTTCTGGACCTTAAAACTTAATAACATTTTATATATATATAAAAAAAAATATCCACTTCACTAATTATTAACTTTTGTGCCCGAAATACTATTTTAATAAAATTGTACTAATGCAGTCCACTATCAACAAACATTCACTAATTGAACTTCATGTTTAAAAGTCATTTATAATGAAAATATAATATTACTATACTTGTTTTCAAACCTTAATTAATAATCAATGTAATAGATTATTTGTCACAAGCAATAATCAATTAATCTAGTCCCTAAGTTTGGTGTTATATATTTATGTTATATACTTATCTATTCCTCCAAAGATCTGATAGATTTTAACAACCAAAAGATTGATTAGCACTTTACAACTCCGATGTAGATAAAAGAATTCAATCATTATTCCCAAAGCATACAATGTTCCATGAACACTTAGATGATTATCACATTTCATTCTATCCAATTTACTACAACCCATAATAATTTTCTGAAAACACTATTACACTACCCTGCTTATATTTAAGTCTTAGGGGCTATTACTTATAAAATATTTCCTTGCTCATCTTAAGGAGACTTAGAGGTAAATATCATACATATATCAAAATAATTATACCTTACTCTCTTTGGAGTTTTAAAGATAAAATCATGGCAGGACCACTGTTAGCTGCTTCATGATAAATAATAATAATAATAAACATCAAAATTTGGGTTGAAGCAATGAATGAGATCAATCAATACAAGTGACATGAATGCATTACATCCCTAAGACAATGACAAAAATTCCCCATCCAACATCAATACTTGCAACAGAACCAACCAAACTCCAACAATCAAATATCCCATCCAACCTTCAAAATTATAGATTTTCTACAACATAAACTTTCCAAATATGGACAAAATTATTATACCGTACTTTAACACCATCATTAAAAAATAATACAATAACACTAACCATCACCATCTAAACATAAGGCTAAAATATTTCCATTTATATAAAAAAAAAAAAATTAAACATACAAAAATGTTTCTTTTTCTTTAAACTATACATCTCATATTAATATATATATATATATACTATACATTTCTCAGGTATGTGGGGTATTTCAAGCCCTAATTAGCTTATTTCGAGCCCTAGTTGTTGCGCCAAATGTAATGGAACGTATATGAGGCATTCCATTAAAATTAAAGATTGAAGAAAAACGAAATTATTCCAGTTATATTTAAATAAATTGTTTAAATGCACTTCCAGCTAGCTATATATAAAACAAATCTAAAATCATGCAAAGCAATGAGATCTATCTTTATAATTTATTTTTAAAGATGATGTGACTAACTAATCAATATATATATTAGAAACAAAGGGACTTCTACTAAATTCAAATATACACATCTAACTATATAAATTTATGTACCTCTAAATATATAAATGAATAATAATATGTGTAAGTGACCTACAAACCAAATAATAAATGAAATATGAAATTATCTTTTATTATTTATAAATTCAATTAATTTCATAATAACTTTGGCATTAAAAGAAAATAAGAATAATATAGTATCGCTCTTTTAAATAATTACAAAGGCATTATTTATAAAAACAAATAGTACATCCTTTATTTTATGTTATAGTTTAACTTTAAATAATATTGATGTTTTAAATATAAATACAAAGAATAACTATATGTATATACTTGTAATAAGCATATATAGATTAAATATATAAAGACATATTTTTGCCTAACCATTATAATATAAATATAACAATTCATATATAACTTCAACCTATAAATTACATTTTAAGATTTTTAAATTATTTAAGATAATTGTCTGAACATCTGTTATACGTTTAATATTATTATAAAACAAGATGCTTAAATTGACCACTTATAAAACGTTGTATTTTATAATAAAAAAAAAAAATTAAAAGTAAATAAAAAAAAATATATCAATCTCAAAAATATATTTATATATTACTCATACATATATAAAATTATTAAATACCTTTTAAAGTTCATTTAGCTAATTTTCCTTTCCAAAAAGTTAATTTATTCCATGAGTTCTTTTATCCGTTTACTTTTGATTATTAGAATGCATTCTATCGAAAGGCGAAGAAATTATTATATTAAAGAAAATTGTTAATCCTTAGATATATGCATATTTTATCCGTTTTAAAATTTCCTTCCTTTTTAAAAAATAAATAAACCAATTAAAATGTTAAATCCAGAATGTTAATTCCAATTACTTCCAAATTATGATTAAATTGATGATTATACATTTAAGATAGCTATATCTAGTTTCAACTCCAGACGCGATGAAATTTATACATTGAATTTTTTTTAGTTGTTCCATTGAAAATTGCCTTGGAATAAATGAAAGCGATGATGCAGCCTCCTGGCTGCGATTCTTGATTAACCTGCCATAATCTATGTATTTACCATAAAATATATATATTATTTCAGTATTTTGAAGAATAGTAAATTTTATAGAACTAAAGTACAATAAAATCTTTATTTTTCAGTTGTTTGTTCTATATCTATTCCAATAATAATCATAATAATGGCTTCTTTTATTGTTGTTGTTGTTGTTTCATGCGCCAGCAGATGCTATTTTAAAACTCATGTTATATATGTTCTCTTTTAAAATAATTAACATTAAAATAAAAATAAAATATCAAGTATATATATATAAAATATTAAATTGAAAATTTGATATCTTTAAAAATATACATATATTATAATTTATTACATTTAATAATCATTGTAAATAAAATAATTTTTTTATAATTAACAATTTATATGTCCTTATTTATTTTAATAATTAAATGTTTATTATGATGTACTATCAATATATATAAATAAAACAATAACTTCAAATAATAACTATATTTAATAAACATAAAAGAAAAATTTAAATATTTCATATGTAAACATCAACTTAAAGAGATTTTTTTTTTTAATAACAAATGATAATTTAAAAATATAATATCGACTTATCGATATTTACAATATATATATATACATGTGATGCAATTTATGATCTTGCCCCACTGATGAGCACTAGTTCTGCACAAAATACATATATTGGGCATCATTTATCTTTTTTACATGTATGTGCTCATGTGTAACAGTTTCTTGAGATGGAGTGGAAAACAAATATAGACTAAAAAATCCTAAGTTCATATCTCTCTATTTACATCAATAAGAAACATTCAGCATAAGAAAATTATATATATATATAATTTATTATTTAACTTTTAAAACAAGAGAAAATATTCATAATCTCTGGCACCATGAAAAGTTTAGCTTGATGATAGTATGGCAGTCTTTAGAGTTCCAGATCTATAGATCCGAGCATCAGACTTGACACTTTCAATGCTCAAACCTTTAAAAATTCCCCAAGTAATAAACCATTTGATTATTTTTTTTATATAGGTAAATGCAATGACAAAGTGATAGATTCTAGAACCCAAGGTCCATATATCTCAATATGGATATGTCATTTTTAGTGTTCTAACTCCTTATGAACTGTTAACTAAGAAATAATCACATGAACAACAAGATATAATGTGACTTTAGTTTGCACATTTCTTTATTAACAATTTCTTTTATCCTTCCTACTGTCATGCCATTTAATATAAATATTGATAAACAATAGATGCCAGATGGTAGTATATCTTTTTGGTCATGTGATATGTACATCATTTTGCATCAACTCTGGACAGAGAATAAAGATATCTATGATTAAGTCACAGGTATTGCCATTGTAATATATAGAAGCTAAACATATTTCAAATCATTATAACAATGCAGTCATGCAAGCTTGGATTAAAAAATTAAACAAGATTTCCAATTTGAATTTATAGCTTAATAGTATAACAAAGAGTAAAAAATGGATGCTAGAGATAAAATATATTAGATCCAAGTTCATGTTACAATAGAATTACAAAAAACTCCTCACTGAGAAAGTCATAAGCTAATATGAGACTTGAGATATTTAGATGGAACAGCACTGGACAAGAACCATTTGATGTCTATTGATTAATAAAACTTACACTAGAAGACATAAATGTATTGAGAGTAAAAAGAATTTGCTAATGACAGCAAACTATTCTATTATTTTAAAGACATTCCAATGCTCTAGTGAATTGCCATGCTTCTTCAGGCATTTCTCTGCTTATACAATTAAAGCACTTTAGAATATAAATGCACATAATGTGCAAGAATAGTGAGGTAATAACAATCTATTTTCATTGGCTCCTTTGAGAAATTAGTTTAATGGTAAAGAAGCAGATACTTGAGTCCATGAGACAAATTGCAGATCTACTACTGCCATGTTGGATATTCAAATTTCTTATATACTTCCAAGCCTTAAAGAATACAACTATTTTTTTCCTATGTGGATTAGCTTATTAATAAGGAGAGCATTTTTAAACCCAAATCCATGGATCACAACTTCTATCTGTCATTTCTGGAATGTGAATTACTTACGAATTCTAGAATAATAAACCATTCAAGTATCATATATCATCATTAATAGTTAGTGCAAAATAATAAGGTAGCATTCACTTGAGTATAAAATCTATAAATTGCAATCTATTACTTCCATATCTGATACTTAATCTTCCTATATACTTCAAACCATATACTATTCAAATATTTTTTCCTTCAGTGAATTAGTCTATTGGTAAATAGAAGTTTTTATAGTCGAAGTCGATGGGTCACATTTTCTACTCCAACACTTCTACTTCTTGAATTCCTTATAAATTCTAGAATAATAAACCATTCAAGTATTCCATATCCATATTTTTAATAGTTTATATAGAGACTTCTCAGGAATTGGGTACAGTGTTGTAATGCTTCAAGCCATCCTGTAGTCACACATTTGAAGCATTTTATAATATAATGAAATGACATTTTACAAATGCAGTATAATCTTGAAAATATATTTTTGGTACATATATAATAAATATATCTGTCCATTATTTTTTTAATGAGAAAATTTATTTGCTTCTAATTATTAATAAACTATGTTTATTCTCACTTTATTGATTTTTTTATGTCATAGCATCGGCCAGGAGGGGAACCCGCAACAACCGTCTGCAACCAACTGTTTGCTTGCAAGGCGGCTGCGCTGATCTCTCGGCTAGCAACGCTTGACTTTATTGATTTTTGATAGTATTTTCACTCAAAATTGCTTGATATTTCTTTTCAAATTTTAAATTTGAACCCCTACCCCCCTTGTAAGAATATGCATATTCTTCAGCAGATAAATTTTATTTCATTTTTTGAAAAAAAAAAGCCTGCTGTTAAAGTCGTAAATTTGTGATCTTTATTTCAATTCATTGTTGACACCATTTTTAATGAATATTAATATAAATAGTTTGTTAATAACAATAACGAATTTGTTTGATATTTTTTTAATTTTTACTTTAATATTAGTTTTTATTTCTTGATTGCGTTCATTTATCCAATCTTGTTTATCGTGCATTGTTATGTTGTGTTTGAGTCAAAAGACATGTAACAGTGATGATGGTTAATGGTTAATTCTTGTGTCTGATGGATAATTTACTTTAATCATTTATTTACAGTAAGATTACATTAGGATGTAAGACTTGTGTGGTAATTAATGGTTTGTCAACTTGTGTGCTTTAATATGGACTAATCTAGCAATTGATAAACACACTAATATAATGGGTCTTGGATTCAGATTGAGTCACATGGTGTGTAATAGGCATTGGAAGAATGCTAGGGTATCCATAACAATATATATATATATATATATATATATATATATATATATATATATATATATATATATATATATATAGTACCAGTCAAAACATGTTTATTCATCTAACATAAGCTGGAACTCACAAAATGTACTTCAAATCCAGTCAAGCCTGAGATTTAGGTCAGGGACCAGCCTGAATTCGAACCCACTCTCTAATCCCCAGATCAAGCACGTAATGGAAAACATGATAGTGATGGCACATGAGAATTAATTTTAATCTGAGCCACTAGCAAAGTGGAGAAGACAATGAGACATCTATTAACTATGACTAAACTAAAATATATATAAGCATGGCTGTACTTTTGGAAGTGGAGAAAAGAGGAATTCAAACTACTCAGACAAGTTGGATAATAAAATTTAGTTTAATATAATGACAAATTGTTTAAACACATTTATAAATTAATTGCAAACAGTATGTGCGGTGAATAATGAAGGGTATATAATTACCTACTGTCATTTACACTATTATTTCTCATATGCTCTTTATTAGCTAAATAATATATTATAAATAAGCACACATCTTTGGTGGGTCCAAGATTAAGATGCCAATCGATTATTAGAAAGAATTACATAATATTGCTATTAATGCTTTGGATTACAGTTCTGAAACGTGGGGACTAACATTATTTAGGGGAGCATTCCGAGATTCATTACAGATATAATATAACCCATTTTCACACCATTACGGTTGTGAAAATACATAAAATACATTTTAAAAAGAAATTATTTCACATTCAGCTGCTTACTATATATATACAATTTTAATGCACAAATCAGCGCATAACAGCAGAGCTTCTTCAAATTAAATCACAATTTATTATAAACTTAATATAAATTATAATACATAATAAATAATGCCCGAGCGCTTTCAAGAGAACTTAGCTCTCATAATCATGGGTAACAAAGAGTAAGCGTAACAAGGTTGCTATGTGTAAATATATGCAGATATATGTAAATTAATTGAACTATATGCGTAAATCTAATTAACCCATTTCTTAGAAATTTTATAACACGTGTTTTATTGCCATGGATGATAAGGCTATGAATAGAAAAGATACGTGTTATAAAATTTCTAAGAAATGGGTTAATTAGATTTACGCATATAGTTCAATTAATTTACATATATCTGCATATATTTACACATAGCAACCTTGTTACGCTTACTCTTTGTTACCCATGATTATGAGAGCTAAGTTCTCTTGAAAGCGCTCGGGCATTATTTATTATGTATTATAATTTATATTAAGTTTATAATAAATTGTGATTTAATTTGAAGAAGCTCTGCTGTTATGCGCTGATTTGTGCATTAAAATTGTATAAAATACATTTGAAAACATATTTGATTATACGATAAAATACTTAATGAAAATTCTTTTAATTAGTGCCGGTAAGAATAACGATTTATTTTCCCCAAGGCAAATAGATACTCTTAAATACAGGAATAAATTATGATGGTGGGATTGTATAATAAAATGAAAATAATAATAGTAATCAATCTAGCTAGTAATATTTGGCATTGATATATATTTTGAGCAGAGCACACTTTTAATATTAGAGCATTAAAACTGGGTCATGAAGCAAAAGAAATAAATATACGAAGAAGTTTGTGGTGCTGACATAATAGCCAAAAAATATCAGGAAAAGTCATGCTTCTGGATGAAAGGTGAAGTGGATAATCATAGCATGTGCCAGACTTAGGGAATCATCGCCAGTGACCTTTTTATGTGAAGAAAGTGGATAGGCACAGCATGTGCCAGACTTAGAGGATCACCACCAGAGGCCTTTTTATACAAAGAAATAGTTCTGGGAAGGTTAACTATCCTCAGAACAAGGCTTGAAAAATAAATCTATGGGTTTGAACTTGTCACAACCCCAGATTAGAAGTCTAGAAGCACGTAATATATATAAACACAAAGATAAGGCCAAATGTCAGTAACACAGTAATGATAAATGTCAATAACGACATTGAATAAGTTTACTGCTTTAAAATAAATTACCCTTGTTTGAATGCCATAATTTATATAATTAATTTGTTATGCCACTAGAATATATATATATATATATATATATATTTCCTAAATAAAATATAAGTTAAAATTTTCTCTAATAAAAAAAAAACATTAAGATTTACCCCCTTTCCTTTTCTGTTATTTAAAATAAATCAATCACACCTTCATTGATTTTACAATAACAGGAATATATAAGTACTGTATTTGATATTTTAAGAGTATGTAAAAATAAAATTAGCAGTTATAGCAAAAAAACTTCTACCTATTGAATGGTTCATGTCCATCGATCACAGCTCATCCCTAATGCTTTCATTTACCCATTTTTTATATTAACCTTGCAGCAAACTATTCCATCATGCATTATGAAAAATTGATTATAGATACTGAGTCGAACACTGTAAGCAAACTCTGGATATTTCTCATCCATAGTGCCACCAATGATCAAACATTAAATTTGAAAATAATTTATCTGTTTATTATTGAAATATTTGATGAATATAGAAATTCAGCATAATATTTATGTAGAAGTTGTTAATAAAAATATTTATGATGCTGTATTGTTTTTTAAAAAATAAATAAATATAACCATGTGACAATAAATTATATTTTAAAAAAAGACCAGAGGTATTTCAGTACTTGAAAATGTATGAAAGATCCTAAGCTGGTTGCTTGCTATTATTTGTCATCTTTAACATAATTTATTTTACTTTCTCAATGTCATTGGATAATAATCCTGGAAAAATGTTGTTGCATATCATATAGAATCACACCATTGTCATCATCATCATCATTTCTAAATATTACTGATCTACTACAAAATGAATCCATGTTTGATCTAGTTCTCCAATCTCTAGCTTCTCTTTTCCATATCACATCATCAAATATTATTATCTATCCATTTCACACATGGTTGCTTTCTAAATCTTTTGCAATCTTCTGAAATTGAATTTAAGATTTCAATTACTAATATAATAACAACTCTTCTAGCAATGTGCATGGCTCAAGTCCATTTTAACATTTCCTGTGTTATTTCTTAATTTTGTCATTTATGAATATCATTTTTAATTCTTTCATGTGTTTCTAATACACATCTCTCTATACATATTTGAATGATTTGTAAGTCTCTGTTATTGCTTCTTTACTAAGATACCATCTCAGATCCCTAAGAAATTGGTAAGACACATTTATTAAAATCTTTTCAAATCTATAGACATATGTTCTATTAATATACGTTATTTCTACCAAAATACTCTATCAAAGTTTAATTCTATGAATAATTTACTGCGATACTTTTTCATCTGTATTAATAATTTGATGAACTCTTGAATGATCTAAAATCTCTGTTGTTGTTTGTCAAATAAGAGTCCAATTCTCAGATTCATAAGAAATTAGTAAAACACATTTATTAAAATATGTTTTTTAAACCCATAGATATCTTTCCTTTTGATATAAGATGTTTCTTCCAAAAACACTTTATCAGAGTTTAATCCTGTGAATAATTTTATCCAATACTTCATTTATATTAATAATTTGATTAGGCTTTTTGTAATAGTTCACTTCTTTTAATTCATTGTTAACAAGTTTTAATTTTTGTGAAAAAATTCTCAAACATTACTTTAGAATTTTTAGCATTTATGTTTAGTTTTACTTTCTTAGTTGTATCTGATAACTCTTGCAACTTTCCTGAAGCTTTGAAGAATTATTGTAAAACAACCACACCATCTGCTAAATTTAGATAACTGAAATTTTATTTTTATTTTTAGTCCTTTATTTTCCATTTGATTCCCAAAATACTTCTGTAAAACTGCTGGTAAGAGTTTAGGAGATATTGAATCATCCTTCTGTGCACACTTCCCAATATTAATCTTCTTAATATCACTATGCAATCAAATGTATCGCTATTGCATTTGGACAAATATTTTTCAAATGACATTATCCATATGTATATCTTAATCATCTGATGTTTTAATGAATGCAGAAATGATATGGAGGCAATACTCTCCATACAGTAATGTCATTCAGTGGGTAATCAAAGAATGCAGGAAGGTTTGTGCATAAAATCTCTAGTTTGAGGTTATTGGATGAGTATGCAGTAGATAAGAATTTTAAGCATAAACCTTCCTGCATTCATTGATTACTCTGACTTGCACTGAGTGAAGGTACTACAAGGAGAGTGTTGCCTGTATGTAACAGCTTGTGTAAGCATAAAGAATGGTGATCAGGTGATGTTTGACTGTAGAAATGCTTATACATTCAAATGATTTGTGGCAGTCTACAAATTTAAAGCAAAAGACAAAGAATATTTATTTTATAACTTCTCTCAATAGTTAGATATGAACCATTGTAATGAAACTTCTTTTAAATACTGTGTATTCTTTTGGTTGATTAGAATCAAAAGTTTTTTGGGGATGAGTTATAGTTACCAAAACATTTTGTATTAAACTAATAAAAATGTAATAGATGTATACTTTCTTAGTTTTAGTTGTAAATGCCCCAGTATGGTTCATCATTGGTATTTGCTATTTAGTCAATATTCTTTTAACTCATTTTTTTTTCATAACTTTAATGTAACATCATAAACTTTAATGAACATTGCATTAACATAAAATAAAGCAGGAATTATAATAGTTTATTTTATCCTTTAAAATCATAAGCCTAGAATGTGTCACAATGTTAACTTTTCTATTTGTCCATATAACAATGCACCTTTTTGTTCATATGTTTCTGTAATTCCTATATATCTTTTCATCTATTTATTATTCTGACAAATTTTTTTAAAGATGTCTGATACTGTTCAATACTTCACATGCCAATCCAACAAAGATATTTCACAATCATGAACTCTTTTATATCACATCCACTAAGCTGAAGAACATATTGATTGCTCTCATAATCATCCCTTAAATATGTTTGGAATTTGATTAACCACTTCTAAAGATCTTTTTACATTATTACATGCTGTAGAGGGTGCAAGGCTTACATTTAAGCAATTAATTTGTTTTAAAAAAAAATCGATAAAAATAGATTTTAGAGTAAATATGAGCATAGTTTTCACCAAAAGAGGTAGTAGACCCTGCTTATATTATATGGATTATATCAAAAATAGTTTCTAAAAATGCAATATTTATTACTTTTTTTATGAGAAAACATGGCTGGAAATATAGTTAGATAAGTTGATGTTATTTTAAAAAAAAGCTTCCCAAGAAGTTAAAAACAGTATCCAAATATAAAATAAACAGAATAATTGACTATGTGTTCTGCATATTACATGTTTATGTTTCATAGATGTGATCTTAAATCTATCTCTAGTATATTATTAATAGTAGTAGTAGTAGTAGTAGTAATAGTAGTAGTAGTAGTAGTAGTAGTAGTAGTAGTAGTAGTAGTAGTAGTAGTAGTAGTAGTAGTAGCAGCAGCAGTAGGAGTAGTAGTAGTAGTAGGAGGAGGAGGAGGAGGAGCAGTAGAAGTAATAGTAGTCATAATAGTCATTGTAATCATAGCGGTAGTAGTAGTTGTAGTAGAAGCAGTAGAAATAGAAGTAGTAGTAGTAATTGTTGTAGTAGTTGTAGTAGTCATAGTAGTAGTTATAGTAGTAGTCATAGTAGTCATAGTAGTAGTAGTAGTAGTTGTAGTAGTAGTAGTAGTAATAATAATTACTATTTAATAAATTCTCCAAATACGTTTTTTTTGGAAAATGAAGTTGATCTTCATCTTTCTTCTAGATAGAAATATACACATCTTAATTTTTTTTACAAAATCATAAATCAACATGTTATTCTGTCTGACATAATTTCATCTATTATAATTAGGTCCTATGGGCATGATTTCTCAGTCAGTTGTCTATTATATACATTCAAGCTTGTTGCTCTAATGTTCTTAACTTTTTTCTCTATCCAGGTTTACTCTCTTTATAAAATCACATTTTTACTAATACTAATAATTTTAATTTATTTTGTACTATTCTAAAATATAGAGGGGATTTGAACCCAGATTTTTAAGATCATTTCAGTCATCTACTCCATTTTATATAACCAATACACATGACCATGCACACACACACACACACACATATGATGATCCATACCAACAGATGAGTGCTGGTTCAACAGAAATATTTATATTGGAGTTTTATATTTTTCGCATGTGTGGTCATTTATATAGGTTATATAAGATGAAATGGTTGACTGAAAAGAGCTTGAAAGTCTGGGTTTAAATTCCCTCTAATTACATCTAGATTAATGTATAAAAACTATAAATGTATTTAATATTATTCTTAAATGTGAATTATTATTTTTAATTAATTTAAATTCCTTGTAATTAACTATATGCTGTTATTTGCTACTTAAATGAATTGTATTGTTGTTATTAGTATTATATCTTTATATATCTTGTTTCATCTTGGGATTGGAATGGTCATACTCCTTTGTGAGTGATTGCTGGTGCTGATGATAGTAATGCTTAATCATCTATTTTATAACACGTGAATAAAAACTTATAATTAATTAAAATTTATCTCCAAGCATTTCACTCAAAATTTCTATCTATATAAATTTTAATAAACACTAATTATTTATTATTAAGATAACATTTTTCATATCATTTAAAAGGATAATGTTAAAATTTATCGCAGAAAGTGTTAAAAGTTGAAAAATTAAATTATTCATCAAGTAGCGGTGTGGATGAATGTATTAACTGCATTAAACTGATGATAATCTGAGTTGAGAGCGATTATTAAGCATTCACATTGAAGACATGACATGACTTTTAATATTTAAAATCTTCAAAACAAACCCTGGGAGATAATAAAGTAAATAATCTAATATTCATTAAAAATTAAAATTTTGACTTTAGCTTTAAGTTTTAATATGTTCAATAATTGTTACTGACATCCAAATGATAAATCTAAGGGTAGAATATTCATCTTATTCATTTTATAAATAAGTTTACTCGCTTGTCTATGTTTTGAGTTTGAATCCAAGTAAAACTGGTTTAGGGTTTACCAATTATTACTTATAGAGGTGAGAATTGGATATTTAAAAATAATAGAGATATTTTAGACTACGTCACAAATGGAGAGATGTAAGTTAGAAGTAACTAGGGCTCATCTAAAATAAAACATATGGGTGAGAAAACAACGCATCATTGAAAGAATTGAGATTAAAATAGAAGTGGAATAATCATATTGCTAAAAGAGATGATAATAGATGGATAGTTAATGTTTTATATTGGGTTCCAAAAGTTTTGTAAAAAAACCTACAATGAAATCACATGCAAAATGGAGGGATCAAATAAGAAAGTTTGTTGGTGTGTTATGGAAAACAGAAGCTATAGATGGAAGAAACCATATTTAAATGTGGAGAGACTTTCATCCTGCAATGAATTGACAGTAACTGAAACTGTTGATGATAATGTACTATAATCACCAAAATAATAAAATAATGATAAAAAAATGGACAGTATATAAAAAATAAATAGAAATGCATGAATACTAATGCCTAAATGTCATAAAAAACTATTAAAGATGGAGCAGGATTACTCAACACAAACAGAATGTGATGTGATGTGATGTATTATGGCTTCTCCTTAAACGAAGTCAAGAATATCTCAGCAATTATGCCCAGATAAATCTGTTAGCCACTTTCTTTTACATTCCCCACTCTAAATTTACCCATAATCTGCTCTATCCCATTTCCACAACATAATTTTTGTCAACTCTATAACTTTATATCTAAATCCCCTTTATCTTTTCCCAAACCCAGCATAAAAACCAATAATTCACTTTCTGTATAATCACTCTTTTCATATTTATTTTTCCACAACTTCATTATATGTACCCTTTCTGTTTTCAAACATTTACATTCAATTAACAAATGCCTAATATTTTCAATTCCTTCCTTACATAATTTACAAAATAAATCACCCATATTTTTCCATCTACATGTATATTCTTTTGTAGCTAAAGATTCCGTTCGAGCCTTAAACAATAAACTACTTTCCTTACTATTATCATATATTAACTCACACCTAATATTCTGTTTATTTCTATATACATTTAAACTCTTTTTACTCTCCATACTATTTCTCCATCTCTCTAACTCCCTAGTCTTTATTAATAAATTTATTCTTTTATCCCATTCCTTACTACTATAACACTCAATAATCCTCTTAACACAATCATCCCATCTTTTGTACAAATATACTGATATAAATTCTTTATCCAAATCTTTTGCATAGCGCATTACCTTTCTCACCCATCTTGTTACCTGCCCTTTACTCATAACCCAATTAAATACTATTTTAGCTATTCTTTTATTATCCATAAACTGCAATCTACCAAACATTTTCATTTTACTTTTTGCATCTCTCATATGAAAACTTGACCATTCCATTTCTCCTTGAATTGCCTCCCTTGTTGTCCATACTTCTGCATCCAATGCATGTCTTCCTACTTCCCTTTGAGCTTTTTCTAAATAATCTAATATCTTTTTACTAACATATAATGCATCATTACCATATGTTAACCCTGCTACTGCAACTCCTTTCCATATAATTCTAGCTACATCATATTTATTATATGAAAATACTGTTAATTTCTTTATCAATCCCTTTCTTTTCTTTGCTTCATTTATCAATTTTTTCTCCCATTCATCCAAATAATTTTTCTGATTACTTAAAATAATTCCCAAATAACTATATCTATTCACCACACTTAACTTAATATCTCCCAATAAAAATTCTACATCTTCTCTTTCCTCAGTATTAACCATCATTATATTTGATTTTTCTTCACTAAATTTAATCCTCATCTCTTTACCCACCCTTGCACATGTCCTCAACATAACTTCCATATCTTCTCTTTTTTCTGCACACAAAAATATATCATCTGCAAAAAAAAGACCTGACAAAATATATACTCCCTTACTACCTATTAACGGTATCTCTATCCCTCTTCCTAATCTTTCTATTGCTCTTTCCATTTCACTCAAAAATATATCATCTGCAAAAAAAAGACCTGACAAAATATATACTCCCTTACTACCTATTAACGGTATCTCTATCCCTCTTCCTAATCTTTCTATTGCTCTTTCCATTTCACTCACATAGGGCATCCTTGCCTTAGTCCCACACCATTTTTAACTTTAATTGATTCTATATTCTCTAATTGATATATATATATATAATAATTATTTTCATATAATTTTTTAATAATATCTATTAAAGCTTCATCCATTCCCAAATTTGCTAAACTTATCCATAATCTATTTCTATTTACTCTATCATATGCCTTCTCTATATCTATAAAACTCATATATAACTGTTTATCTGCATTCCTACTCATATCCATAAGTTGTGTAACTATAAATAAACTATCTCCCATATGCCTATCTGATCTAAAACCTCCTTGCATTTCACCCACTACATTATTCCCTTCCATCCATTTTACAACTTTACTAGCCACCATATACGAGAAAACTTTATATAAAACTGATGTTACCGCTATCGGTCTATAATTATTCAACTTTCTATGATCCTTACCCTTTCCTTTAAATAATAACCTTACTCTTGTATTACTCCAACTACTTGGGAAAACTCTATTCTGTACCATTTTATTAAAACAGGATAATAACTTTACTTTTGCCCTATGCCCTAAATTCATTACCATCTCTGCTGCCCATCCATCTAAACCTCTTGCCTTCCCACTTTTCAATTTCTTCTCTACCTCATTTAGTTCATTTTCTGAAAAACTAATATTCCCATTACTATATTCTTTCATATTTTCTAATATTCTATCATTTACATCTAACGTCTTTTCTATATTCATTACATAACTATTTAAAATTCTCTCTAAATCTTCTCTAGAACTACACTCAGTTCCCTCATCATCTAGTAATACTAACTCTCTCTCCCCTACATTTCTCCTTTTAATATAATTCCAAAATTTTTTACTTCCATCTCTTCCACTTTTATTAATATCCTCCAACAATTTACTATTCAATTTCATTCTCTCTCTATAAATATCTATTTTAGCCAACTTCTTCTTTTCTAAGTACTTTTCTCATTTAGCATTAATAACTTTTTCACTTTCCTTATTCTTAATAGCACACTTATATTCTCTACATGCTTCTTTCCTTTCTTTTACACTTTTACTAATTTTAATTTTTTTATTACTTTTATTCTTTTCAATATTCTCACCTAAAACCATATTTGCAACTTTTTCTACTTCCTTACACCAATCCTTATACTCATCCCCAACCCACTCTTCTATTATTTCTTCAACTTGTATTTTATACTCTTCCAACTTATTCTTATCATTTACTCTCCATCCACATCTTTCACTATTATTTCTACTTTTATTTCTATTCTCCATCACATTACTAACCATTTCAATTACAATGAAATTATGATCACTAGTGCATACTTTTTCTTCATTATCAAATACCTTAATTTTCCATGTTTTATTTATTCCCTCTTTCTCTACCAATACATAATCTATTGTGTGAAATATATTATTTCTGGACCATGTGTATTGTCCCTCATAAATATTTAATAAATTTCCAATACTCAAATTCACTTTCTGACAAAAATTCTTCAAAAGCTGTCCATTTTTATTATCTACATCATCAATTTCTTCAATATGTACATTCATATCCCCTATAACCATTATTCTCTTCCCCTTTTCTTTAAAACTTTGTATATCCTTAACTAAACATTCGTATATGTTACTATTCCACTCCAATATAATTTGACTATCTCCAGTAGCTATATAAACTATAGCCACCATCCATTCTTGTCTACCCAACCTTATTTCAAACCACAAGTGTTCTTGACATTTAACAATATTTAAATATTTTTTTGATATAACACCTATACCACCACCCCTTTTTTCTTTTTCTTTTCTATTTATCCCCTGCCATACCAACTGTTCCAAAATAGGTTCTTCTTCTTCTCTTAAATGTGTTTCCACTACTGCTAATACCTCAAGCTCTTCATTTTCAATTGTTTTATTTAATTCCATCCACTTTTCTGGTTTCCTACCTACCACCTTGCATATTCAAAAACCCAATTTTAACAATTTCTTCTTTCCTAACTACTCTTTTATAAATTCTTTTAATTCTTTCTTCTCCATTACATTTATAAATTACTTTCTTACCATTAATTTTACAAACCCATTTCTTCTCCATATCTATATTTATATCAAAATCAAATTCCTTTTGCTTACTTCTTATATTCCATCCATTCTTTTTAATAATATTACAATTTAAAAACCCACCCTCCTTTATAAGTTTTTCGAAAAAAATTCTTTATAAATCAAACTCCCTAAAACTTCACTTCCTTGTTTTCCTAAATGCAACCCATCTTTACTATATAACTCTCTCTTTCCAATAAAACAATCCCACACATCCACAAACATAACATTATTTCTCTCACACATTTTTTTCAATCTCTCATTTATAGAACATGCCCTATCTAACAAATAACTCTTGTCAAACCTTGGTAATAATCCAACTATTCCTACTCTTCCTTTAATCATAATGAAATTCCTAATCAAATCTACATACTCATCCATTATTCTCTCTGATGATTTTAATAAATTATTAGTCCCCACCATAATATATACATCTCTACTACCTTGTTTTTTAACTTTATCTGCTACATCCCTAATTCTAGCTCCAGGCAAGCATACTCTTACATACCTACTTCTATTTTCCCTTGCAATTATATCCCCACATTCTCTAATTAGTGAATCTCCTATCAATACTGTTTCATAATCTACTTTTTCTGCTCTATCCATAACATTTTCTAATACCTTCTGGTCCTCCTTATCTATTTCTTCCTTATCATTCCTACTCAATAATTCCTTTATCTCCTCACATTTTGTCTCTAATGATTTTAATTTTACTTCTACATCCTTCAATTCTTCCTCTATCTTATTTATTCTTTGACTAATCATCTCCATTACACTATTACTTTCTCCACCCACTATTCTTCGACTATCTACACTTTGAAAACACTTCCTCACCTCTTTTGTCATATTAATACACTGACTGCATAACCATAAACCTTTTACATCCTTCCTAGTCTTATTTAAACATTTCAAGTGATATACCCCATCACATATAGTACATTCTACAACAGCACGCTTAATTTCCTTTTCCCGATTATATAAACATTTTGAAATACAAATACAATCCATTTTTTTTATTTTACGTTTTTCGAACGTTATATTTTTCTTAAAAGTAAATCTTTTAATAACAAATTTACAAAAAACTAATCAACAAAATAACTTTTAAAAATAAAAAAATAATAATAATTCTATATATAAAATAACAATATATAAATAAAACAAAACAAAAAATAAATAATAACTTTTTAAAAAAATTTCTATATATATAAATAACAAACTGAAAAAACTTTAAAACAAATAAAAAACACAATTTTCAATCTTTCAAATACTCTTAACCACTAATTATACTTTCACACACAATAATAATTAATAAATATTAATGCTCTCAGACTAAACAAATTAAAAGAACATTTTTTGTTTGCTTATCTGATAGCTAGAAGATTCAGAATGTGATGTGATGTGATGTGATGTATTATGGCTTCTCCTTAAACGAAGTCAAGAATATCTCAGCAATTAAGCCCAGATAAACCTGTTAGCCACTTTCTTTTACATTCCCCACTCTAAATTTACCCATAATCTGCTCTATCCCATTTTCACAACATAATTTTTGTCAACTCTATAACCTTTATATCTAAATCCCCCTTATCTTTTCCCAAACCTAGCATAAAAACCAATAATTCACTTTCTGTATAATCACTCTTTTCATATTTATTTTTCCACAACTTCATTATATGTACCCTTTCTGTTTTCAAACATTTACATTCAATTAACAAATGCCTAATATTTTCAATTCCTTCCTTACATAATTTACAAAATAAATCACCCATATTTTTCCATTTACATGTATATTCTTTTGTAGCTAAAGATCCCGTTCGAGCTTTAAACAATAAACTACTTTCCTTACTATTATCATATATTAACTCACACCTAATATTCTGTTTATTTCTATATATATTTAAACTCTTTTTACTCTCCATACTATTTCTCCATCTCTCTAACTCCCTAGTCTTTATTAATAAATCTATTCTTTTATCCCATTCCTTACTACTATAACACTCAATAATCCTCTTAACACAATCATCCCATCTTTTGTACAAATATACTGATATAAATTCTTTATCCAAATCTTTTGCATAGCGCATTACCTTTCTCACCCATCTTGTTACCTGCCCTTTACTCATAATCCAATTAAATACTATTTTAACTATTCTTTTATTATCCATAAACTGCAATCTACCAAACATTTTCATTTTACTTTTTGCATCTCTCATATGAAAACTTGACCATCCCATTTCTCCTTGAATTGCCTCCCTTGCTGTCCATACTTCTGCATCCAATGCATGTCTTCCTACTTCCCTTTGAGTTTTTTCTAAATAATCTAATATCTTTTTACTAACATATAATGCATCATTACCATATGTTAACCCTGCTACTGCAACTCCTTTCCATATAATTCTAGCTACATCATATTTATTATATGAAAATACTGTTAATTTCTTTATCAATCCCTTTCTTTTCTTTGCTTCATTTATCAATTTTTTCTCCCATTCATCCAAATAATTTTTCTGATTACTTAAAATAATTCCCAAATAACTATATCTATTCACCACACTTAACTTAATATCTCCCAATAAAAATTCTACATCTTCTCTTTCCTCAGTATTAACCATCATTATATTTGATTTTTCTTCATTAAATTTAATCCCCATCTCTTTACCCACCCTTGCACATGTCCTCAACATAACTTCCATATCTTCTCTTTTTTCTGCACACAAAAATATATCATCTGCAAAAAAAAAAAACAAAAAAACAATGTACAGCAATAATAGTTATAGTGGTATTTACAATTAATGTTATCTTTCCTTAACCAGTTTCAATACTCCAGACTATAAATATTAAAATATTTATTCTCTATTTGATTGGGATCAAGTCTCATATACATGAATTATTTAGAATTTAAATCCTATCAACGTTCTATTAATGAGCGACTACATCTGCTCTTACATAAATATTCAAAAATTAAATAACATTATAATCGATAGACTAAATTAGTAAATGATCTTAACTTCTGTGTGTGATTATATCATTATTATTGAAGTATTCATTACCATTCGGCATTTGTCCCCACTATTTTATATACTTACCCTACCTAGGTTGGGAATAATTTTATTCTGACTGTGGCTATTTTATTTAATTGTTATTAAAAGTTATTCTCGAAGATGAATTAATAATAATGATAAAATAAAATACTAGTTTCTACTTCACTTTTGAGTAGTAATTTAGATTGTGCTTTACGCAAAAAAGTGAAGCTTGTCTCAATCTTATTAAAAAGTTATATGGCTTAGCGCTTTCAGAGACCTTGAGTCTCCATAATCACAGTCTACTTTTAACTGAAGTTTAGCTGTGGTTTATGTAACATTTATGCAAATTTTTAACGACCAATTTATTAAATCAAAAATTCATGTGCAAAACGTTTGTATATTTTTTATTGAATTAGTTTACCTCTTCAGTTTACTATACTTTTAAATAAATGACAACCTGTCCTTTAGGTCTATAATCCATTAATAAATATCATTATGGATTTTTAAATATTGGGTAGAAGCTTAGATCTACTACATTTCTAAACATCATACTCACTCTTTTATGTTCTCTCTTAATTTATTATTGTCTTAATCTTATTTTACTAGTTTTCATAATATTAGTAATAATCATTATTGTATTTATCTAAAATGGATGACCTCAAAGTTGTGAGTGGAGGGAGTTTGACAATGGTAAATGAAAATGTAACAACCTTATTTTATGAAGATGTATTTTATTAAGTTCAATAACTATTCCATTCACAATACAGGTAAATAGATCACCAACACTTATAATATAGTCATTTTATTTCTTCTTGTAATGCAATATAAATTTTGAACCATGGTCAAATAATAATTTTAAATAAATGAATTCCATAATGCATTGAATATGTAATACTACAAAATAAAATAACACGTGGTCTTCAGATTAATAAAAGTATATGTCAACATAATAGTACATCAATAAACATTCCACACAGTAATATTACCCAGTGAAAGCCATAATAATCAATAGTTACAAGAAGACTTGTGCACAAAATCTCTATGTAGTATATTCCTTGATTACTATTGCTTACATTGGATGGCACTACTGTATGGGGAATTTGTCACTGTTTTAACAGCTTGTGTAAGCATAGCAAATGGTGGTCATGTGATGTTTTATTGGTATAATAATTATAATATTTTTAAGGATGAATATTTTATCCATTAATCAACCTGACACAATCAGACAAATTATTTCCATCTCCACTCTTTCTTTTCAATATGTATGATAATAAATAAATATCTCATAGCATATTAAATTTTCAGAATTAAATATTTTTTATATGACCACAAATATATATCACTGTTTTTAATTATAACTCATATTAACGATGCTCTTTTTATCATATATTTCTATAAAATATACTTTTAATTATCGGTATTTTTTTATTTACAAAAGATTCTCTTAGTTATATCTTCATTTAATTCATTTAAACATTAGTGTTAATCTACGGAAGTAAATATTCCTCTGGCTTTTGGGCTTCCAAAGAATTTGCCATATAAACATACGACTCATTTTCTTATCAAATAACATTTCAAAATATTATGATTTGCAAAACCTATTTCAGAATATTCATCCTTAACTTTGTCAAACTTTAAAATAAATCATAATCATTAGTTAAAATCTCAGAAAACTGTATATATACACGAGAAAAATTATTATATATATATATTGTGAGAATTCAGATTTGATCAAAGTATTAAAAAAAATAAAGACGTTTGTTGATCTTGTTTGATTTTCTTTTACTTGATAAATGGATAATGGAGATCTTGAAAATATAAGTTTAAATTGATAACCATGGAAACCTAAAGCTTTTTAAATAGTATTATTTACTGCTAATTCTAGCTTTAAAATACTAAGTTTGATGTAATCAAACTCAAGAAAAACATACAAACAAATAAATAAATTTTGGAAATAGTTCAGTGTGAAATAAAAGTTTACTTGAATAGGATCGGTATTATTTTTACATATTTTAATTTCTGTTACTGCAGTCACCATAGTAATATTATTACACATACTTGAATGTTTTTTATATGTCAGATATTTTTGTTTGTAAATTAATTAAAAAAAATATTATTATTAAAAAAAACATATGTAAATTATTTATATATATATATAAAGTGAAGCAAGGTTGTAATATCAATTCTTTATTTTGGTTTAAAAATAATAAACAAAAATCATATGGACTTAGATTTTATTTCAATTTATCTATTTTTCCCCAAACTTACATTGCACTTGCAAAACAAAGTGGGAAAGTCGCTGGAACAGATCGTTTGGCATTGAGAGTAAATTTCAACAGTTGTTATGATATCCATAACATTAGAAAGAGATAATATAAATAGCCAGAAAAGACTGTAAGGGGATTCTCATTATTTTTGCCATTGCTGAAGACAGATGCATTTCTCAGTTCTTTTAAAAAAATTCTTTAAAACTTTATTTTAAATCATGAAGCTATAAAATATGGAAGATAAATAATTAGCATTTTTCCCATTCAGGAAGGACAACTGTCAAAAGAAAGTTCCAAAGATGACAATAAACAAACTGTGAAAGAAGATAAACCTATAAAAAATGCGTTGTATGAAATCGACTATTTATTCATTTTATTTTTTTTTAAAAAAAAAGAGATCCCAGGTTTTAAAGAAAAAAAATATGGATGTAACTATTCTATGGATATCATGTTACAAACCAGGAAAATCAACTGAATTAAAGCATATTAACAAGGAATTTAAATTCCAATTTCCTAATTCAGAGAAAAGAAGAAAAAGGGCTGTTATTAAAATTCTTCACTTAATTTAACGATATTATTCTATCTGAAAATTATCTCTACTCAAGGAAATAAATTCATCTCCATGTCTCAGGATGGATAAAAAAGATTAATCAATGGATAATGAAAATGGACAGACTTTTATTTAGGGTATGATTTTTTTTTATAAATACGTATGCATATTTTTTTTTATCGTTTAAAAAATGATTTCTATTTTATTTAAATCATAAATATAATATATTTAGGTGTAATAGAATTTATGCAATGAAATGCTTGGAGAGATTTCTTTACTAACTATTTGAACTCTTGTCTGAGTATATATATATCAATATGACCCAATGTTTTTTTTTAAATATCCAATTTGATTTTTGTATGTGTAAAATTTAGTTTAAAGCATTAGACAAACAAGAGGTTTAAATATATCGTTTTATTTCATATTTATATATCAATTATTATTTTAATGAACAAATAGAGTTCAATCTCATTCAATTGCATATACACCTGGATCTCATTTTATGCAGATTATTTTAATGCGATTCTGAAGTTATGTGATTCATGTTTCTTCTTAATATCTTTCATATTTCACTATATTTATTAGATATTAAGAAATTTAAATTATTAATAACTTATTTTGACTTGAAATACTTTTTTTTTTCAAAAATATAACGTTATATTAGCAGCTAATGTGAATATGACCTGAAGCTGTATTTTAGCTTCTATGTAAATAACGTATTTATACTAATGACTAAATAATAATAATAGATTTATACTTACATATAAAAATATCACAATAAATATTCAAAAAATTTTAACTTTTAAACCGTATTTTGTTATATATAACAGAAATAAATAATCTTTTAGATTTTTAAAATAAAAAACCAAGATTTTATAAACTGAAAATTATTTTTCTAATGATAATGTATAATCTTTTTGTTTTGATTGTGATCTCATTTTTTATATATAGAAATAAAAAACCATTAACACAGCATAAGACTAAAAGTGGCGCTAGTTGTAAATCACATCATGAATAAAAATAAAGTGGCTAACAGGTTTTTTTGGGCATAATTGCTGAGAGATTCTTGACATCATTTAAGAAGAAGCCACAATACATCACATCATATCGAATCTAATTTCTTACCAGTTTACAAACAAATGCTAGTGGTAATAATTAAAATATGTATGAAAAATGTAAAATTAAATTTAATAAAAAAAAGTAAAAAAGTTTGTCTTGTATTAATTTTTTTCAAATATTTGAAATTTTTTATTAGTCATACTTTATTTGCTTATTTTTTTAATGCAAATTTTAAAGTAATTTTTCCTTGTTGTTTTGCTTTTATGTGAATTCTGAAAAATACAGAACCTATTCTCCATTTTTCAAGGTAAGTTAAGTCTATTTTTGTGTGATTTTTTTTATTGCGGGTTTTCAGTGGAATGTATCTACTGCATAAAATTAGACCCAGGTGTATTTGTTATCTGTTATTTAAAATTTTTTTTATTAAAATATTCAAATATCTCCTTTCAGTCATTTTTTTTTATATATGTGTCGTTATTGTTTTCGCAACATAGTTTAGAGTTACTCACAGAAATTTTATCATTTTTTTTATTAATTCAATCAATCAGAAATATAGATTTATCTCCTATTGTATTTTGTTATTAATTTTACCAATTTTTTTTTATAATCCAATAAACTGAGTTGATTTAAATGCTATGACACTATTAATTATTTTTTTTTGGATTGCGTAAGATGATTTTGCTATTTCAAATTCAGTTCAAGATTCAAACTCAGCTTGGTAAGTGAATTAGAATATAAATTAAGATATGTTTTGTATATTATAAATTTTTATCTTATTTACATATGGACTTTACATTTATTTCTCCATTCAAGTGTTTTCTTATGTATATTTTAGTTGATATCATTAGCTTAGAGTTGATTCTTTCTTTGCTTTTCTAGTCCCGTCATGAAAGTCTAAATAGATCACATTTTGTTATTGGTTTAGAAAGACTTGTCCTAAATACTTTTTAAATTTCTCTAAAGTAAAGATAATAAATTTCATTGACTAGTTTAATTGAAAATTATCTTTGATTTGAATAACTGTCAATTATTGTTATATAACTTAGTTAATAATAAAATCAATTTCATATTCGATTGATTGAAGATTCAAATAAACAGTATTAGTAATTATAAGTTAATAAACATCCAATGGAAACTTAATATATATTTTATATAATGTGATTGGGCATTGTAGAGTTAGAAATTATCCAATAGATTTGCTGGTAATAAATTCTCATGGAGTATTCCATCTTAAAATATAAACGAAGCAATAATTATGTATCATTTTATTGGAAAATATGAATAAATTATTTATACATTGTATTTACATTTTATTAAACTAGATGTACATTTGAGTAAACGACTACTTGATTTCAACATTTAAATTAGTGTATAGGTTTTTAAAACGTTTCATAAAATGCAATTATAGTTATTTAAAAGCTTATCTGTTTAGATAGAATGCAGTATCATTGAATATAAAATAGATTTGAATTATTAAAATAACAATAGATTAATAAAGTATGTTGGAATCTGGGCTTGTTATTGATTCAAATTGATTTTCTTCCAATAATTAATCAAATAGTTAGCTTAATCATATATTATTGTTTAGGGCAATGATATACTGTTTCAGTGTTTATTGCAGTTTACTTTGTAATCGTGATGGATTTGTTGATGTCTGGAGCAGATATCTCATTGTTATTTCGTTTTATATATAGCTTAAACAAATTAGGCTTTAGTAGAGATTATTAGTGCTTTATGATGGTTTATTACATAATGGTGACCCGATTGAGCTAGATTTGATTAAATGTTAGAATTAGATTATATTGATCGTTCTCCTCAGCACAGGTAGATTTCATCCATTCTAAAATAATGCCTATATGCATGACTAGATCAGCAAACTAATCGTTGATGATCATGGGAAAATGTATAGTATGTGAATTATTAAATACAATTATTAAAATTGGAAAAATTCGATTTTGATAAAATACTAATTAGAAAGTTAGTGTAATGTACCTCGTTATAAAAAGGGCATCATCATCATCAGCATTAGCAGATCCGTCGGTTACTATATATATATTAATGCTAGACATGACTAAATCGAACAAGTAAATAAAATTAATATCCTCAAACATAAATAACTAGTTATGATAGCAGTTACTTAATTAAAATATGCTTATATATAATATCAATATAGCTAAATATAATCTTGATTGAATATTGCATATAAATGAATTAATATCTGCTCATAATAACATTGGTATATGCAGATATATTTACTCCTAAATACACTGTGTTTTAATTGATAATCTAAATTATTTATTTTAATAAATTGTTTAAATAAATCTGACCCATCTCTATTTTAATCTGGAATAAACACCTTTATTTAATTGTATTTCACACCTATAAAATAGTTATATTGATTTAAATCCATATAAAAATTTGGGTATGAAACAAAAAGTTTTCTCTGACTTACATCTATCTTTCACTGTTTGAACAATATCTCTCTTCAGTGAGGAGCTAGAACATCAGAATAAAAAATACCATCTCTAACTAAGTATTTATCAAATACTTAACTAATAAGAAGAAGATCTGAAACTTTCAGACATCTAATGTCTTCAAATTTAGCTCTCCAACCAAAATAGCTATATGCACCTGAACTTAATTCAGATACTCCATGTATTAATAGCCTTAGCAATTTCATATAGTCAAAGCTTCAATAACCAAAATTATAATAATAATCAAACCAAGCTATAAATCACATGACCTATATAGCTTGTAATTACCAATATTTAATAAAGAACAAATATTTCTAAACAAGCTTATTTTATTATTAAAAAAAATTTTTTTTTGATAAATAATTTTTATTAAATTATAACAAAATAATTCTATTTATTTAGAACAAATAAAATTCCATTTTGAAGTAGGCCAATTTGATTAACATCTGATTTAGATTTAGAGCATGATTTAATTTTTCATTGAAACAAGCATATTTAAGCATTTGAAATTAACATTTAAAATCGAGTTTATTACAGTATTAATTTGTTATTGTGATCATTAATAATTATTATTATTTTAAACGTACTTTCAATTACCTTAAATTACAATAACATAATACTAATAACAAAATCTAATAAACTTTCTCAATAAAAAAGTGATAGTTTCTTAAAAAAAATATTTAAAGAAAAATAAAATGTTCACTTACCCACAATTTTTTCTTGATTACCATGTTATAAATTAGTAGCTATAAAGTAGTTAATTTTGGAGCATTATGAATCTTTTGTTACGACTTTGGCTTTTCCTTGCTATTTAGTGGTTATCTATAACATTTGTTTATTGGTTCACAATATTATTTTTGTAGAAATCAGAAATTATTAGTTCAAAAATAAATCTGAAAAATGTCTTGTACATACTCAAATGAGTATGGAGAGATGTATGTTGTGAGTAACAAGAAGAGATCGAAAACGCAATGTATGGGTAAGACAACAAACAGGTGTTACTGACCTTATTGAAAAAAATAAAAGATTAAAATGGAGTTGGGCTGGACATATTACTAGAAGAAATGATAATAGATGGACAATTGAAATTTTAAACTGGATTCCAAGAGATTGTAAAAGACCCAGAAAGAGACCACATGTGAGATGGATGGATGAAATAAGAAAATGTGCAGGGGTGTTGTGGAAAAGAGAAGCTAAAGATCGGAGAAGATGGATTAAACTTGGAGAGACCTTCATCCTGCAGTGGATTGATAATGGTTGATGATGATGATGATGATATACTCATACAAATATTATACAAGTTTTTGACATGAAAAAAAGTTACAAATGCCTTGATTGGCTGTGATAACACACAAAACTCAACAGCATCAGTGGTTAGCCAATTATTTAACATGAAACAATTCTGAGTATGTTTTTGGTTTTGGCATTTCAAAAAGAATAATTGTAACTGTTAATAATTTATTTACAGATTTAAGCTTATTTACGCAATATATTTGTAAAATATTTATTTTAATTCAAAAAAATATATGATTACAATTATATTATATTTGAAAATGTTTATTTTTAAAAAGACAAACCATAAAACATAGTTATGCTAAAGTGGAAAATGTTTTTAATGGCTAACACATATTGCTTTTGTAAATGCCAGTGAAGAGTTGTTGTTTTTTTTTTTTAAAAATTAATAGTAATAAGTATAATGTAAAATTTTAAGACATATTTATATTCTTTTGCAATGTCTCATAATTCATTTTTATTTTAAAAAATGGAATTCAAATAAAAAATATTTCCTTCAATAATGTTTATAAATATACAATATTACAATCTGATGCAAAAAGATGCACACGTGGATAAAAATATTGTTTGGGCTTTTTTAAGCATTGTTAAAATTATTCTCATCTATATAAACGTATTTTAATGCTTGCACAAAAATGGTTCCACAACTAAAATTCAGTATAATACTGTATAGATTTACTTTAAGAATTGTGACATTTCCCCCTCTTGTTTTGGATAGTAGTTTAGCTGTCAGATACATTTTAACTTGGAACTTTAGTGGTGATTTTTATATTCGATTTTAGCCATACTTCGTGGCTTAATTTGAAATCAGATGCAAGTGAGTCTTCATTGATAGGTATAAATCAGATACATAAAATATAATTGGATGCTTTTATTGAATATAAATTCATAGGAAGTTCACATACTAAATGTACCAGAACTGAAGAAATCAATTCAAGGGCCTTGATACCCAACTACTGTATTAAACAGTGCAGATGAATCTCCCAAAATTGTCACAGACACCGATCAGCAGGAGAAAGTGGATCCAGGAATTCATCACCTATCATTAAATGTTTAATGTGTAGAAAGTTTTGAATCTTTATTCAAACTTTTCAAATACGAACAATTGTTAAAAATATTCCACAAATAAACAACATGTCATAGTAGATTACACAATGTTTCAAGTGGTATCTCCACTCTTCTTTAGGGATTGCTTGACCAGTGACAATGTTAGCATATGAATTAAACTTACACTTTTAGATTCTTGAATATCAAATTTTAAGGCAACTCCATTGGACAGAATAGCTCAGTCAATTAGAGTTTTGACTTAAATTTGATATTCAAGAATCTAAAGGTGCAAGTTAGACTCCTATGCTTATATTGTCACTGATTAAACCTGAAGCATCTGAAGAAAATCAGAGACCGATACCTCTAAAAACATTGTGTAATCTACTAACCTGTGTTGTCTATTTGTGTGTTATGTAAAGTTTAAATAATGTTTTAAAAAAATTCTAGACATTCAATATTTAATGATAGATAATGGAAAAAGTCCAACATTTTATCCCATTCAACATGCCACCATCACAAGCCCTCAGAAAAATAATACAACACAATATTTCATTGTAACACAGCTAAAATACAATTTTAGCATATGTTATGAGCTGTCTATTCATCAACTCAACCAAAACAAAACACTGCATCAACTTTCACCGACTTTTTTCACCCCTCAGTCCAGTAAATCATCATTTCATGATTCCCTCTTTTTTAATTATACAAAAAAGATTTAAAAAACAATCAATGAACTGTATTTAATTTGCTTTTTAAAACAAAATTTGGTGCAATATAAAATAATAGATATATAATTAGAGGGAATTTGAACCCAGACTTTCAAGCTCCATTCAGCTTCCACACCATCTTATATAACCGATACACATGACCACATGCATGTGAAAAAGATAAATAATCTCCAAAATATGTATTTCATGCTACATATATGAAAATTTATCTTTTTCACATGTATGTGGTCATGTGTATCGGTCATATAAGATGGAGTTGATAGCTAAAAGGAACTTTAAGTCTGTGTTCAAATTTCTTCTAATTACATCTAAAAGTTCAATATGTAAAATATACATGTATACATTGTACAGGCTTAACACCTGCGTTTATATATATAATATATATACTCAACTCACTCATCCTACTCTCTGCTATCTTATTTGACCAATCACACATTTAAAAAATCACCTATATTATTTCATCTACCCACTCATGTTGTCCTTACCATCTTATTATTTCTTTTCAACATAAAAAAAAAAAAAAAAATATATATATATATATATATATATAATATGCAGGACTTCGAACTTCAGACTCTTACAATTGATCCACTACTCTGGAGCTTAGTCTTATATTGCTGACCCACCTGATCAGACACATGTTGAAAAAAAAATCACCAATATATGTATTTTATGCTAAACCAGCACTCATTGGTTGGGTCCAGATTACCATCTTGGTGATTATTTATCTTTTCAACATGTGTGTGATCAGGTGGGTCAGCAATATAAGATGACACTGAGGGTTGTGAGTCATATAATAGTCTGAAAATGAAGACTGGGATATAAATCATTCTGAATTTATAACTAAATTTAATGGCTAAAAGATTCATATTATAACATTAATAAAATACCCCTTTGTAGATGTAGGTATTAAATCCTCATAGCTTAATATATAAAATTTAAGTGGAAATAATAACACCCTATGAAAGTTATTTATAAGTAAATACTCATATATTATCAAAAAAAAAATACTCATATATTAACAAAAGATAAATATTTAATTGTAATTTGAGAATGATTTATGTAGTATTCAAATCAAGCTAATATATAATTTAGGCTAAAGTATTTATTTCCAGCTCTGTCAATAAATAAAATTTTATAATCATCAAAAACTGAAAGAATAGATGGCCATTCTTTTCTATATAAGCTATTGATGCTTTTATATATAATTTTCGGGAAGGGTATTTCTATTTAAATTTTATATGTTATGATGTATTTGATATATATAATAAAAAATAATAAATTTAACGGTAACAAACTATTATAAACAATCCTTACGTCTGCAGAAGTACTTTCGGTTAATTTCTTAAATCTGCCATGGCTGTTGAGGCAGGTTTAAGAAGTTAACCAAAAATATATCTGCTGATTTAAGGATTGTTTATAATAGTCTGTTACTGTTAAAATTATTATTTTTAATATAATTACAATATATATATATATAACAAAAAGTAAGGTGTCACATGACTTATATATATATATATAGCTTGCACTTACAAATATGTAAAAGTAAGAGCAAACTATATATAAGTCATGTGACACCTGACTTTTTATAATTACTATTATTATTTTGCTGTTAGAGCTTTGGCTAAATTAAATGGCTAAGACTACTAATATATGGAGTATCTGAATTAAGTTCAGGCCCATATGATTTTTTCAGTTGGAGAGATGACATTCAAGACATGTAGATGTCTAAAAGTTTCAAATCTTCTTCTTGATAATTAATCTTTAGATAAATGCTTAGCTTGAGTTGGTTTTTTGAATTTAATGTCCCACCTCCTCACTGAAAAGACCCATAGGTCGAAACTAGTCTGGGGACAATCCAAGATAAAAATGATTTGAATGCCTTCTTTTGTAGTGGCATTTATCATAAAATAAAAAAAAAGCTTGTTTAGAGCTATTAGCATGCTCTTAATTAGCATGCTCTTAATTTTATATATATATATATATTGTACAGGACACCCAAATGTGTTAAGAATATCAGCCAATTGAAGATGCCATTAGCCTACTTAAAGAACTTAGAAAATTTATTTGGGGTAACTGAGTATTCATTAACTAAAATGAGCATCCTAACATAAAATAAATTACATCCCCCTAACATTAGCTTAACTTAGAGTATGAGACTCATAATTATTAAACAACTAATAGACACATATCAGCCAAATTTAAATAAATAATACAAAGTTTATTAATATTAGTAAAATGATATAAATGTAAAAAAACAATCCCCACCTAAATAAAAATAAAATACTATTCCTTCGTGGATGGCTCAATATTAACCTTATTGGTAAAATCATTTTATACTGTAATTATAAAACTATTATCCCAGCAAATAAAATATTTTACAAGTTTGATAAATTCATTTTATTAAGTATTTATTATAATGCTTACACACTTAGACTATCCTTTCTTATTATTATTCTAAACAATGCAAACCAATATAAATGTGCTAAGACACACTGTGATGGGATGAAACCATAGTGATGCAACAGAAATATTGAGAACTTATACCAGACAATCTTATACCATCCAAATACCCATAGCCATACACTTTTAATCTATATGGTGTCTAAAGAAGCTCACACAAACTGCTTTTATATATTAATTTCTTTACATGTATATAACTAAAGAACAATTTAAAACATATTATTATGAAATCTACTTGGAAAATGGTAGTTTATGGATTTATGATTTATTTATCTTAAGGCAAACCTCATTTTCTATAAGTATTATAACTGTTAATAATAACTAGTTACAAATCTGGTCTACTTTGAAATATAAAATATTTGTCTTCTGATGGTTGGAAGTTTCAAAATTATATTAAGATCTTGTAATTACATAATTATCTTTTAAAATAATAATCATAAACTCATTGACAAATAAATTAATAAAATGCATAAATATCTGATACATAATGATTTATAAGTTATAAAATTACTTAAGAAAAATTAATAATATACATTTTATAATACATATATTTCTAAATCAATGACTACTGTTAAATGTGCATATGCATTAAAAATAATAATTCTAACAACACCTGGCTTATTATCATCAATGAAAGATTATATTACTAATAAGTCCATCAAGGTTTTTGATTTTGTTTTCTTGTAATTTATTGTAGACAATTTTATAGTTGTAATTGTCTGGACAGTTAATTGATAGTCTTCTGTAGGTTGGCTTTAAGTAGTAAACATATTACAAATTTCTAAATTTAAGACATATTGGAATGTGGAAATAGTTTTAGAGCATTAAATATGCATTTAGTAAAGGCCTAGCTACACATATTCAAAAAAATACTAGGCATAATTGATCTATCTTTTTATTATTGCAGATCACTTGTCACAAGCTGTTGTCAGAGTATCCCTAACATTGATAAATAACAATCAAAATGTTTGGTTTGTTACACAGAATACAGAGTCCCAGTATCTGCAATATTATCTTGATTTGCAATCAAAGAATGTTTCTAATGAATGAATGACTTTAATCCTACACAATATAATGACTGAATTTTCTATGAATAAATAGCTTAAATGAAACAATGAATCAATAACACAATAGATTTTGGGAAACTTTTATTCATATTTGGTATATATTTCTCCCACACAAATTTTTCTAGAATTTTCTATATGAGCATCTTAAAATAGCCAAGTTTTTAATTAATTAAAAGTTCAGGGTTTTAACTAATTAAAGTGGAACTTGTTTTGCCTATCATATCAATTAACTCCTTTTACATGTCTTATCTGAACAGTTTTAGCTTTTAGATTTTTGTTATTATAACAGTTTAAAATTTTTGAAGGTTAAGCATTGTTGTACAAAGTTTAAAATAGTCTTGCACAAAAGATAAGAGAATTTTTGTTCAAAGTTCCCTTTTCCTAAAAAGTAAAATTTACATTATTTTTAATATGACATAATTATTTTACTGATAAATGAGCATGTGTTTATATACACATGATCACACACCTGATTAATATTAAATTTAAATTAACAAATTTTCGAAATTAATTTGAAGTTGAATTTTAAACTGAATTCCCTCTTGGTCTAAGACACATTTGAAACATAGCAAAGAATATGTGTTGATATATATATAAAAGTTCACTCACAATATTAAAATATAGTCTTAAAGCTTGAGTGAAAATCTATTAATCATTTAAATAGAACTTCTTTCCATATGCTTAATATTAACAGACAAGACAGAGCTTTTAATCAAACTTATTTTAAAATAACAATTCTTTCAAATAAACATTTAAATATATAACAATTTAACTTATAAATACAATACATATGGATAATATTAACTCTTAATTGCTGCAACAAGCATGTGATATTGCAAGAAATATTTGTAAGCCTTACATTTTCACAGAATCAAATTATTTTAAATTTTTATTGCATAGGATTGTGTGCTACTTTAGAGGAAAGTAGCAGTATCTCATACTGCTTGTAGTCTAATTGCAAGTAGTTTTATTTACCTGTTTTTGTGATTAATGTTTTAGTACAAATATCATACTTATTATAAATAATGCTTATAAAAATAAAATAAAATTTATTTCATCATCATAAGAGGTCATAATTTGCCTAAAAGAAAGCAATCAACACATTTTAATTAAACACAATATAAAAAAAACAATTTTACTTTTCAATGATTTGCAATTTATGATTATATTTTAATAGTAAGATTGTAAACCTTATTTTAAATACTGTGTTATAATAAAAAAGTGAAATTTGGAATTGTAATTATTTTTTCTATAATGCCTTTCTTAGAAGCAGTATAAAAAACCAGTTGTAGCATTTGTATTATAAAATTTTTAGGAGATTGCTGTTGTTTTTTAAATAATTCATATTAAATGGCATTTTTCTTAAATTATATTACTTCATAACTGTAAAAGTAATCAATTTATAGATGTTTTAAATAAGTTAATTTGTTAGTCTTCTCTTAATGTGTTGAAACCACAAGAGGGCACACTTTCTATGCAAATGCGCAGAAATATGCCATTTATGTGGCCCAATATTTCTGTGCTTTTGAATAGAAAGTTACAACCTAAAGCACAGTTCTGTTCATATTAGCTGTTGACAGGCTTAGATGGCATTGCACAACAATATTATAACCCATTGATGTGCTTTGTGATATTATGCAAATGTCGCACCCTTAACAGATTGCTACCATATATCATGAGAGTGTTTGGAATTTAACTGGACAGACTCTTGTAATATGCCTTCATAATAGTGATCTTACTTTCTAACTGATGTACTAGTACATACTAATAATTGTATGTCCATTCCCACATTTTCCTACATATCACATAATGTGAACATAATTGCAAAAGGGTCAGGCCAAGCACCATTTAACACAAGCCATGCAAAAAGACATGTTTGCATCAGAACAGTTATAAGTCAAATGAAATGGCTGAGTATGTATATTGTTTTGGAAATCATAACCTTTGTTTGATTAGAGTACTGTTTAATTTTTTGGTTAGATTAAGAACAGATATGAGACAGATAAAATGTCTGAAGATGCACATTGTTTTTCAAATCATAATCTTGGTTATATTCAGAGTATTAAATGTTTTGGGAAATCCTTTGGACTGCCAAAACCATCAGTCTCCCCCCCCTGCACATTCCAGCATGCTCTGCTGATATGTCTAATGTAATTATTGTATATTAGAAAATAATGTTGGTTCATAAATTGAATACTTTATTTTTTGGCTAATCCTTTGGACTGGCAAACCCATCATTCCCCCATGATCATTCCATCACTATGTGCTGACTTGTGGAATGTAATTTAAAATATGGTAATTCTTAAATTTTCGAAAATGTTTTATACAAAATAATGATGTTTCGTAAATTGTTTAAAATTAGTTTGCAAAATGTCGCAAGGCATGGCACAAAAATGTCTAATATAATTTAAAAACATAATTATTCCATTTTAAAAAATAATGTTAAAGTTGAAAATAAAAAAAAGGCCCAGTAACATTATATTTGTGTTTGTTTACATAAAAAGAATGCCCACTCACGGTTTCAACATGCTAAGAGTAAACTACCATTAATTTCTTGAAGTGTTACTAATTATTTATATAAATCTGTAATACTTTTTGAAACTTAATAAAGCTACCAATAATTAAAATATGACCTGTTAAACTTATAATGTTTAGCTAGCCCATGAAACTCTTGCCATTTGTTTTTTAATTCTATTTCAATATTCTCAATTTTTTTAGATTGTTGACCTATATCTAGCTTCATTTCCTGAGCTTGTTGTTCTAGTTTATTATCTAGCCTTTGAGATTGTTCATCAAATTTCTGATTTATCTCTTGTTTCATGCCCTCTTTCATTTCCTTCATCACTTGTGATTGATGATCAAATTTCTGATTCATTTGGTTCATGAAAATTTGCATCCACTCTGGAGGGCCTTGCTTCTCTACTTCCATTCCCTCAATGACAAATTCTTTATCCCCTTCCATATTATTTTTTTCTTTCTACGTATTTATAAACTTATATTACTGATTGCTTTTCGGCTTTATTCTGTTTGATTTATTATATTCTGATTTATTCTGTTCTGATTTATTGTTCTGCTCCCTGATTTCCTATACATCCAGAGTCAAACACCTTTATCTATCCTCATATACCTTAAAATTTTCAACCACTCTTTCTCAGCCATAATTGTCCCCATCCATCTATCTATATCTTTAGTGCCTTTAATTAACTTAACCTCCCTCATCACTCTTTTTCCTTTACCTATATATGATTGATAAAGTATGAGGTCATAGTACTATTTAAAACATTTATTTAAGAAAAAGCTATCTCTGTCTTGGTGTGTCCTTTTATGCCATCATTTATCTAGTTTTTCATGCTTTTATAAAACTTAACTCTCTCTATGCTCTATTTTAATACACTAAGCAAAAAAAATTTACTTATATAACATATGTGCCGAGATTTATAATAGAGTTCACATCTCAAGTTATTCATATACTCATCTATCCTTCTAGAGATCTGACAGATATTGACAGCCAAAAGAATGATTAGCAATTCACAATCATGAGATAGACAAAAGAATTCAATCACTGCACTTAAAGCACACAATGCTCCATGAACACTCAGATGATTACCCCAATTCAATCACTCTAAGCTACTACAACCCATAATAGTTTATTGCAAACATTGTTGCATTTCCCTGCTTGCGTCCAAGTCTTAGGGGCTTTAATTTGTCAAATACTGCCTTGCTTATTTTTAAAGTCTTAGAGGCAACAATTATATATCAGTAAAACAAAATACTGCCTTGCTCTCTCTGGAGTCTTAGAGGCGAAATATTATGTATCAGAAAAATTATGCCTTGCTCTCTCTGGAGTCTTAGAGGCGAAATCATGGCAGGCCTACTGTTAACTGCTTCATGATTAAAACAACTGATATTATAATCTGGGTTGGAGCAGTGAATGAGATAAATCAATCACCAGTGGCATGAATACATCACATTCTCAAGGCAATGACAAAAATTCTCCATCCATCATCACAACCGTAACACAACCAACCAAACTCCAACAATCAAATATCCAATCCAACCTCCAAAATCACAAATTTTCTATAACACAAACTTTTCAAATATGAACAAAATTATTACTCCCCACTTCAAGGCTATTAATATTTCTATGCTTATTTAATTGATAAGCAAAATATATAAATAAAAAAAAACAGTGTTATTAACTTTAACACATTATAAGTTGTGATATCATTATATTTTAAAAATTGAAACTAAGCTCTATAATGACTGTATTCATTTATCATCATCAAAAATGCAATAACAGTAATCATCATCATCTAAACATCAGGCCAAAATATTTGTATACACTAATAATAAAAAAAATTGCACAGAAAAAAAATATTCTTTTTTTTTTTTTTTTAAACTATACATCTGTCATCACTATATACTACCCATCTCTCATGTATGTGGGGTATTTCAAGCCATTATTTGGCTTATTTCGAGCCCTAGTTGGTGCGCCATTTGTAACAATATTTATCAATTAATACAAATATGTATTTGTAACAATATTTATCAATTAATATAAATATGTATTTGTCATTATTAAATTATTATAAAAGATATGTATTTGTAACTATAATTTGTAACTATTTTAATATGTCACATTTGTAATCATAATAAATATTTAGATAGGGGAAATTATTAATTATTAGATATATGCCTATCCAATCTGTACCATTTGTAACTATATCAATTCATCATAGCATAGATAAAGAAATTATAGAATCACTGTGCCACTTGAAAATATCAGCATTAAAGATTCTTGGTATTTATTTATATATTGGGGCAGTCATCTGAACAATAAAACATACTGGCCATTGTCATCTAATAAAAATAATATTAAATATAGCAACTGAATAAAAGTACCCACTGTGAGATTCCTGGAGTGCCTTATGCTTATCTCCAATACTAGGTTCTTCTAACAAAGAATCCTTCCTATCCTTCTTTCCAAATATATAAGACCATTCATGGTCATATGCACACACGGGTGCTATTCATGACAACTTATAAAAAAATATATTTTATAAAACTAATATTATGAAGTTGGAAAGGGATGATATCACTCTTTATTCAGTTTAGCTAAGTACATGTGTTTTCCCATGAGCGCCACTAGATTGTTTTCAATCTAGATAAGTATCTATTTATAGTGTACTTGAGTTCAAACTCATTCAGTACATACTTATAACACATGACTTGGATGACTATTGAACAAAATGACATTCTTACATTTTATCTATATTGATAAAATTACAAGATCCCAATATTACCAAAGTTTATACTATAGATCAAAGATTCTTATAGACATTGCTAGCTCATTAGCGTATATTGATGAACAGACATGTATAATCCTATTAATGGCTTCCAAACAAGCATGTGAAGACCATTATTGATATTGATGGCCATTTAACTAAATTATTTCTCACAATAAAGGTATTAATGATGATGATGATAATAATATCATAATAATGATAATAATAGTGATATCATAATAATGATTATAATAGTGATGTCATAATAATGATTATAATAGTGATGATGATACCAGCCATGACTTATCAATAAATTCACAACAATAAATTCATCTTTATAGACTTATAGGCATCTATTAAAATTATCATATTTCATACTGGGATTTAATAATGCTAATGGTGATGATTGATCATCATGAATCTCTTTGCATAATATTCAATTTTCTATAAACCCCTATTTACTAAAACATATTCATTACGCTAAACGTTAAATTTAATGATTATAATTTATTAATGATGATTGATGGCGATCATAACTTTTATATAGTATTATTTGAAACATTTTTTAACTAATAACATGATATCCATCTTTGATGAGGATGATCTAAATTCATGGACACAACACAATTTTAGCTTTCTATGTTGAACTATAATTATCAAAATTTGGTTATTCTCAAGCATAATCCTTAAATACTTAAATATCAACATTCTAGTTTACCTATTATTTTGCGGACGCTTAATATTTGCAAGTGATTGCTCAATATATACGAATGGTAATACTTAATAACTGCGAGCAATGATGCTGAATTAAAATGATAGAATTAAGACAAAAAAAAAAAAAAAAAACACAATATTCTTAATAATAACTCGGAAACCAATTAAGATATATAATTATATTTTATTAACACTACTACTCTTTCTTTCCTTCTTTAAAGTTAAATCGACAATTAAATAAATGGCTTATTAATATACAAAATTTATATAAGTATAAGCAAATAAACTTAATATATAGGTTTGTCATCTTTTCTTGATATCTCAAAATAAGCTGACTTAAATCAACATCAGAAAAAAAAATACATATTCTATAAATGCTTATTTAAGACTTTTCTTACTCATCATATCATAAAATAAATTTCAGGTGAAACTTGTATGTGTTATTTCATTTCCATTCAAATGTAATGCCCTACTTTTTAATTTACCATTTTAAACTAATCATATATAACCTATTCTTTGATGTGTTTGGGTAAGCAGTTATACATTCACGCATTCAGTAATGTTAACATATATGTTTAAAATGTATACCCATAAATTACATATATAAAAATATCTCCTTTTCTTTTGCAACCTTATAGCGAAAGAAAATAAAATACATATATTAATTTTTTTTAATATGCAACAAGATAAAATAAAAATAAAAAACATTATAAATGCATATATCTATAGGTTGCTCATTATCATTAACATCTGAAGAACAATTAAAAAAAAACATTTCAACATTACAATATATAATAAAAAAAAAAATAATGAAAAATTTAAGTTTAAAGATTTAAACTATGTTTGTGCTATGTTGTGAGATATTGCAAATAACTATAGATAAACAAGTCTTTAATGTTTCTGTATCAAAAAAAAGAAAATTGCTTTGACCAGTAAATTAAGGTTTACTTTTAATAAGTAAAAGAATAAAATCGGTTAAAGAAAGTTCATATTTACCCGTCTACTTTTTTACTTCTTATTAATGTCCTGAGTTTGAATTATCAGACTGCTTTTCTTTGCTCACCAACAACAACAACAACAACAAAAAAAAGTTATTGCAGATACTTTTAAGATAATGCTGAATCAATTGACTTTGCTTGTTTCTTCAATTCCATTATTATTCACTGTTGATTGGCTTCCTTCTACCATTTAAAAAAAAGTTATTATAAGTACTTTGAATAAGTAGGTACCGGTGGATTTGCTTGTCTCTCTCCTTTAAAAAAATAATTGCTGTTGACACTTTAGATGATTGAGGTAAATCAACAAAAATTTGATTTATGGCTTCAAACTTGGTTCTACATAGCTGTTTTAAATTTTCTTTTCCTCCTATTTCCTCTTCTCCATTGGTTCGAAGGCAATGAGCTTTTAATAAGACAGGAACTAGGAACAAAGCATTCCATATAGCTTGTGTGGTTGGCTTCAAAATCTGTCATTTTGTTGGTTATTACTGGATACATGACTTCATAGACAGATCAGCGATTTTGACTCATTCTGTATTAACCAGGAAGCAGAAAAAATGGTTTAGCAATGCAGAGGCATATTATTATGCATAACCAAATATGTTAATATCATTTTTATAATTATTACTAACTTATAATAAATTCAATCTTGTTCCATTTCTCTCCTATTCTTTAATATTGCTTGAAAATTGCTTTATATAAACGCACATTTCATTTGCTCTTTTTTTTTCAACTTTCAAGGAGTGAAAAAAAAAATTAAAGCGTTCACTCTCTTTTAAAAAAAAAAAATCCCCGCTTACATTTCTGCTTAAGAATAATAACAAGGAAGGACCGACTGAGTTGAGTCTCAAAATAATAATAATAATTTGAGTGACTCTCACTCTAAAAAAATTTAATGACTAACTGATCATCTCTCTAAAAAAATTTATGACCGACTCTTCTCTTTAAAAAAATTTATGATTAACTGATCATCTCTTTAAAAAATTTAAGACTGACTGATCATCTCTTTAAAAAATTTAAGACTGACTGATTAAAAAAATTGTTTTAATCATTTATATCGCGAATTTCAACCAAAGAAAAAAAAAACATCTGGAAATCTTTATCTTAAAAAAAAATCAAAGCTTCACAAGTTTGACTTAAAATTGATGCTATCGTTATCTACATCAAAGCACCTCTTTTGTAAAAATAATCTTAAGATACAGATAACAACAAAGCTGGCCATCTATTGCCATCAGAAATAAGTGTAAAAGCATCTTTGTGTTTGTACAGATCTATTCATTGTTTCACATGTGTACAATTTTTATCTCCTAATCTAACAATTTTATTTTACACCTTTCTGATTTACTCTCTTTTAACAAAATGAAAATTAAATAAATTTAACACATATTATTTAATAAAAAAATATTATATAATAAATCACAAAAAGAACTGCTTATTCATAATAATAAATCTATACATATAAATCTCTGTATGTATAAAAGAATAAATAAAAAAAAATTTTTTTTTTAAATAATTGAATACTGTATGTATCTACAATATATA